>JBBPMK010000064.1:0-85190 GCA_038090295.1 Boletus semigastroideus | reverse complement strand
CCACCGCCCACTTTTCTCATCTACTCTCAGCCACTCTCTCTTCAGTGACTTTTCGCTCGTCGATCTCTCTCATATACCTAATCAGCATGTTCGCTCGCATTTTTGCTCTTGTTCCCTTTGTTCTTCTCGCGTCTGCCTCTCACTTGGAGGCTCGCGACTCGTGCAACAGTGGAAGTATCAAATGCTGCAACACCGACTCTGTGAGTTGGATCGTTTCTCGCTGATGGTTGCGCTTATGTTGAGACATCGCTTGCAGTACAACAAGGCTGTTCAGAAATATGGCCTCGAGCAAGTCCTTCTTGCCATTGCAGCTGACACCACTGCAACTCTTGATTTCACCTGCTCGCCCATCACGGTTATTGGGGTAAGCGGCAACTCTTGCAATCAGCAATCTGTCTGTTGTAGCAACAACAACTTCGTGCGTGCTTGTTTTCTTCTCCTGTAGTTGGTTGGCTCAACGAAGTGTTTAGAACGGCGTTGTTAATGTTGCCTGCGATCCCATCAATGTCAGCCTTTGAGTGATCGTGGAATTCGAGTTGTAGTTGGGTTTTGTGGGGTGGTTTACCTCAATTGGTTTACTTTGGGGAAAAAAAAACATACATTGTGTGGAGGGTTTAATTCGACTTGATTTACTGTTGGTGTTCAATACTGTGGGGTGATCACCGTTTTGATCAGCAAAGATTGAATAATTCAGGTGTGTAGTGAGTGGTGTTTCTGATTCTGCTTTGCAGGTCCTGGCAAAGTCCTTACTTTGCCTTCGGAGGTTGACACTGATGGTGCCTTGCGTTCCAAGTCTCTGGACTATCTAAGTTTTAAAGCATGACACGATTGATCAATTTTCTCCAACTAGTGTCTCGAGAAAACTTCGGACCGCAGAACCTACTTGGTATGCTGGGATTTTGAAACCCTACGCGCCGCATTGTGCTCCGCCGCGGAGCAGACACCCAATTCGGTTTTTTTGCTTCCCATACCTGGTCCGTTCCTCAGTCAAGTGTGTCCTTGCTATCAAGGCGGGTGTATCGCGTGGTCACACTGGCTTGTAGATCTCATTCTGGCAAGAGGCCATGATGGAACCTCTGGTCTCAAACCAAGGGAATCAGGTTGATACATCTCGCACCTCGAGCTTTATGCCGACACACAATCTAGAGCGTTGACCACGATGTTGTCATTGAATGACTTCTCTTGTATTTGTGTCGCACTGATTTTTTTCGTTTTTTTTTACAGCATGACAACGTAGCTGATGATCATTTCCGTGACATGGCGAGCACTTTCCCGAGTTTCAGGGGTCTTGCGCCAGAGGTATACATCGTCAGTGACTCGCCTCGATTGATTCATCAACGTCGCCATGTTCGCGCGCGTACCTTGCTCTCTTGCTGCCGCTTGCTCTCATCGTCTTTTCCTCCCACCTCATGGTGCGCGGTACTGTCGAGCGCTGCAACAGCGTCCGGTCCGTAACTCTGGCGTTTGCGCTTGCCACTGTCGCGTTTTTTTTTCCATCGCGACCGGAACCAACCGGAAACCTGGAAATAACATCAAGACGCATCCTTTGGAGAAATGTCTGAATGAATATCGGGGATCAACACGGGTAAGCATGTGGGTAGGAGGATGTTCACCCGCGCTGATATCTAGGTACATACCGATGTAATTTTGGTTGCGCCCGTCGAGTGGGCCTGTTAGGTGGTTGAACAACTCGATGAGGACCACTCGGAGTGCCCACGCGGGCGAGTGTAATCCATGGCGTCTCCTAGGATTGATCTCGACTGCGGGTTTCAGCAAGGACACGTGAAGCAGGTAAGATAACTGACTGTTGTCGTTTCACGGACGAAATGTATCTCCTGGGAAATTGTGGACATTTAGAAGATACTGCGTAGATCAACAAGATGTAAGTACATCACCGCAGTCAGGTGCATATATGCGGATAAAGTCAAGGGAAAGCCATGATCTGTCGTGGCTGTGGCTCGTTCAGGGGCCGGAACACAGTAGATTTGACGTTCCTCTTCTTTCCGATGGGCCATGTGCGCTCATTAACATTATGAACTACGCCTGGACTGATGTCGCTGGTATGCTTCCTTTAAGTGCCTCCCAATGGTGAGTTCTTGCACCTCGCTCGGCCGCAGGAGAATTCCAGACGAGATGGCGTGCTAAACTGGTATCTTTGGCATCTCCTGTTTGCTGAAAGCGGCGTTTCGGAAGTGTGATAACCCCACATCACGAATCGAAACGTGTCATGAAGTGCAATATAAAGACCACCATTCGGTTCGTCTTCCTTCGTTCGTCTCCCTTTCCCGTTCCATCCCGGATCTGCCATGTTAGCTGATATCCTCCTCTCCGTATTGCCGTCGTTCCCCCCCTTTCTGACTACCTGGATCCCGGGACAAACACTGATGTCTACTTGGCCCGCAGTGTCAACGGCGATTATCTCCTACTTGGTGGTCGCTTTCGGCTTGCAGGAACTCATGAAGGACCATTCTCCTTTCAAGCTGAAAGCCACTTTTCGCCTACACAATGCGTTCCTCTCGCTTGGGAGTCTGTTGTTGCTTGCGCTGATCATGGAAGAAGTTACGAAGGTGTGGCACGACGTCGGTGCGTTTAACGCGTTCTGTGGAAAGGCATCCTGGACAAGGGTGAAATTCTGTGTTACGTCCCGAGATGATGTCGCACCCTGATGTGTTTTTCAGAGACTCGAGTTTTACTACATAATGAATTATTATTTCAAGTACATCGAGTTCTTGGACACAGTGTTTTTGGTGCTCAAGAAGCGACCGCTTTGCAAGTGGTTTCACTCCGTCGTTGATACGTCGTTGACCCCTGCATGCAAGCATTTCTGCATATTTTCCATCATTCCACGACGGCTCTTTTGACGTTTATTCAGCACGAGGCTAAAATTAGCGGGGTGACGCGTGCACGGACTGACCGCCTTGATGATCCGCTGACTCTTTGGTCTGCAGGCGTGGGCGGTGATCTGTCTCAACCTGGGAGTGCATGTCGCCATGTGTAAGTTCCATGAATGCGCCTCTCCGAGCGAGTCCTGACGTCCCCCCTTGCAGATTATTACTATTACGCGACTGCGGGCGGCGCGAAACTTTGGGTGCGTTCGCTATCGCTCTGAATTCAATTCGAACGCGCATATATCGTGCATTGATCGCAGTGGAAGCAGCACCTCACGACGATGCAGATAGCCCAGTTCGTCATCGACGTCATCTTGTTTAATTTCGGGCGTGAGTAGATACTGCGGGCGTCGATCTTGATCCAAGTCTATAACTGACCGTAGTCCGCTTCTTTTTCTTGTGTAGTGTATCAACACTTTGCGTTCACGTACTGGCCGCACTTGCCGCACATCGGTGACTGCGCCGGCGATGCGAAAGTGGCCATGTTTGGCAGTGCGATCATCACAAGTTTTCTGGGGCTCTTTGCCAATTTCTATGTACAGACGTACATAAGGTCCGGCGGGGACGGGATCGAGAAGGTCAAGGCGCGTAGTTGCGACTCATCTCTTGGTGAATACGTCACTGATTCGGACATCGTAGAATTAGGCGAGTCATTTTTGAAGTCTGGGCGTTTTGCATAGAATACCCTGGAGGTTATGTAGCATGTAACCATGGAACGAGTCGAGTGTAACAGAAGGCGTTTACGTGTTCAGTGCCTATGATAGGGTCATGCACTTGATGACGGTTGCCGAGATTAAGTCGGAGATTGAAATGGCCCCTTTGTTGGCTTGTGTTTGTTTGCAAGGTGCAAGGCGAGCAGAGAAAGAGGCAAGTGAATTGTAGACGGGTGACTTTACGAGGGAACGTCCAACTTGTTCTTTCACTACTTCTGGTCTGCTCGTCGTCGAGCTCGTCGAGCTCATAGAGATCTCTCATTTTACCCCCCCGGGAAGCGCCCAGCACAGCGCGGAGCACCATCGACTTCACTGCCCTACTGTCACGACAGCCACGGCAACGAGAAAAACGGTCAGCGCTCATAATCGACATCGTCGTCGACGACTAGATCACGCCCACGACCTATTCACGCATTTTTTTGGTTGTATCTCCTCGGTGTGATGAATAGCGATGCGACAGAAGCCGCTCTTGGTCTGCTCGGTCTGTCCCCCTTGAACTCCCCCCAGTCTCACCCCCCACCACCACCACCGCAACCACCACCACCACACCCTCATCACCACGTTGTCCATCCACATGGACCGTCCCTGGCCTCGAGCACTGTCGGTATTGCCGTCGATCGAACGAGTGTCCCACCCGTCTTCCAATCCGCACTCCCCCCCTCACTCGTCCCACTCAAACGGAAACAGCCATCACCAGCCCTCCCATCACCAACCGCAGTGTCCCTCCCTTCATCCCTCCCGAAAGACGTGTTATCTGCCAGACCACGTCAGTCTCCCCACCCCCTTGCGACATCTTTGACGCCACCCATCAGTCCAAACCTCCCGCTCCCGACCGTGTGCACGAAACCCTTGTCGGTACCCTCCCAACGGCAACCTCAACAGCGACCATTCTCTCCCATTCTCTCTGGTTCCGTCCCTCCGCAAACACCTCCAACTTCTCAGTTTCCCCTTGCTTCCCCTTCCACCTCGCAACACCCACTCGCCCTCTCTGGTGTCCCACCCCCACCGGACTCGGATGCCATCTCGTGCATCTGTGGTTTCACCTATGACGATGGGTTTTCGATAGCGTGTGATGACTGTTCACGGTGGTGTCATGCAGCCTGTTTCGGCATCGTTCAAGGGGGGGAGGTGCCCGAAGTCTGGAAGTGTTGGGTATGTGATCCCGCTCTAGTGGTCGATAAGGAGCGAGCGGTCAAGGCACAGAAAGGGAGGCTCAAGACGATGCGTACCAAGGCGTCGCACGGGGCAAATGGAGGGGTACCAGGAGTCAATGGCGTCAATGGCAGCCCAGCGGTCGACGAGGGAAGTGTTGCGAAGCCAGCATCGAGGAGAAGGGCGAGTCCTGGCGCGGAGCGAAAATCGAGGAGGGGGAGTGCTGTTGCCGCTGCCATTGAGGGCTCTGGTTCATCGAGAAAGAAGAGACGCGCGTCGATCCTTTCGCCTACTAATCCCCCATTCCTATCTGTAACGCAACCCCACGGCTCCCTCATATCGCACCCTAATGGTAACGGCACAGCCGTGCCCAGTAACTTACCGCCAACGCCGGTTACATTCCCGCCTGATATCTACCCGAACCCTGCAGTCTATGCTCAATTGCTTCGCGTCGCAAAAGCTTGGAGAGGCGTCACCGCTCTCAATCCCCCATCACCACTCATTCACCCGCCGCCGAATACCTACAACGATGGAGGATACGTAAAGGTGGACTCACAAGGGTGAATCGATCTTTCCTTCGTTTCTACTACATTTCAATTCTACGGATGTCGCGTACAGGCGACTTTTTACTTTCATTGCGTGTATGCGTATGTCCATTTGCTAACGATGCTGCAGGTACCGGGATCGATATGGTTATTCCATGTCTCCTCTTGATAATACGACGCCTGTGATAATGGACGAAAACACGGAGGATGCATTTGTCCCTCGGACGATCCTACGGACCGACCCATCCATGTCTTACCCCAACCTAGCTTCGACGATGTGTACGCCCGCACATCTCCGCCCCCCATCTCCCAGATTATATGTTGCCTCGGATCCTTCCCCTTTCTCCCATACCTCTAGTTATCCCTCACCACCTATATCCAATTACGTTTCTACCCCTGTACCTAGTTCATCGCATCCACGCTCGTACGTCAAGTCTCCACTCACACCTTCGACAAACACCATTTCGTCCTCCAATCCGAACGACACGATTCCGGCGGCCACTCTTCTAGCTCCTTATACGGCCACGATTGTTCCTTCTGCTACATATCTCGCTGACCCGTTAAACGGGTACGCACATCTCGGTATGGGAAAGCCTCAGGTGAGGCTCGTTGGAGGTGGTTGGGAGGTTGGACTGGACGCACGAGGCGTTGGAGGTGTCCCTGACCCTCCAGATTCAGGCGAGAAGGGGAATGGAGTCAGCTCAGCCAAGGAAGATGTTGCCGACGGTAAAACGAAATGGGCGAGATGTGGGTGTTGGCCAAACGCCGTGGTGCGGCCCGTGATCTGTAATGGGAAGAAGGGAAGAGGGGGTAAGGCGACGATGCGGCACAAGGCTGAATGTGCGATGGCGACGTCTGAGGGTAGCACGTTCGAGGCTGATATGCCGCCTCAATTGGTCAATGGCACGTCTGCTCCTCCAATGTCGCCGATGCCAGGGCAACATGACACGTCCGGCCAAGACGACTCGCCTTCGATGTCCGACTCTGAAGCGGATCCGACAAGTCTTTCTTTTGCGTTGTTCGCGTTGCGAGACTTGAGAGCCGACGAGGAAATTGTCTTGGGTTGGGAATGGGATGATGGACATGCAGTGCATATGTTACCTGCATTGATGGAAACTCCTGGATTATTTGCGTGAGTTTTTTTCTCTTGTCGTCCTCTTCGATTGCTGACCATCTTTTCCGTAACCACCCTTGTTGGCGTATGGATATACAGCCCAGCCCACCTCCAGCATCTTCGCGCCCAATTCACGTCGATTCTTCATGCTCTCAGCAGTACGTTCACGACCTGTGCCTGTGGTTCTTCGACGCGAGACTGTGCCGTTCATGTCATGGAACAAGTGGTCGAGGGTCGGTGGCCGTGGCCCGGTGGGGAAATGGCGTCGGAGGGATCTGAAGGCGAGTCATCCGACGTCAACTGCGTGAGCGAAGATTGGGACGATGGTGATGTGGAGGTTGATGTGGAAGGGGATGGCCAGCCGGATTCGCGTCCAAATCGGAACTGGGGCTTGGGCGTGAACGTGGACGTGGATATTGAAATGGAGACGACGATCGACGTCGACGAGCGGACTCGGCGCGTCAAGAAACGCAAGGTGCGGAAGAAGAGCCTAGTGGAAGATCCGACCCATGTCAATAGGGCGAGTGGTGTTGCGTCTCTGTCACGGAAATCGATAGCCAAGAAAGCGATCGATTTGGGGCCGTTGGTGGGTGTCAAGCGAGGGTTCAGGACACGAGAAAAGATACCGATGAATGGGGGCTGGGGTGGTGTGGAGATTGTGCCGTCTAGTCTCGGAGCGTCTCCTGAGGTCAGAGCGGAGGAGGATCCACATGCGGGTGGCAAGGGAAAAGGAAAAGCCAGGGCTGATGGTGAGTGGTTCATTCATGGCATGCATGCTCTTTTCCGGTTTGCTAGCCTGCTCGCTCGTTGTCTGCCGCCGAGTTACTAACATATTCTACGCGGGCTGGCAGACATGGATGAGACGGATGTCACTGCTTCCCCAGACACTCTGCCTCCACGGATGCGCAAGGCCTGGTCTCGACATCCTGGTTCAATAGAGCCATCTCAAGACAATCTACCACGGGACCACTCAATACCCGTCGAGAACTGGAAGGCGCGCGAAAGATGGAGAAGCCCATCCGATGTGAATACGGAGAGTCCCATTTCGGTTTCCGGTGCAGGAGGAAGTAGTGGCGGCAAGGGTAGCCGTCGTAGGCAAGGCTTGGTCGGCGTGAATGGCGATGGGGAAGACGGGGCAGATGGGCAGGAGACGGATTTTGATACGGAGACGGAGGGCGATGGATCGGATGGTGAGTGATCTGCGCACTACGACGCCGAGGTTGTGTTTGACCTGGCGTTTGATAGATACGCGGCAGATGCCGCCACCACCGATGCCTGCGTCGCTCGATCCGACCACTATCTCATCTCTTACCCATGCTGTGCGGAGCGTGTCTCCTCGTGGTTCCATTCAATGGGACAATAACAATGCATCATCGGGACGGTCGAGTCAAGCACCTAGTCAAGACACAGCTATCAATTCGACTGGCTCACGTTCCCCTCTGGCGTCGCCAGCCCACTTTGGCACATTATCCCCTTCAACGCCTTTTTCACCTGTAACGCCCGTACATTCGCACCCACTACCCGTTGTCCCCGGTGTCTCACCCTCTACCCCCTTCTCAAAGCTCTCCCTGCATTCGCCGGATGCATCGTCCGCACCCAATCTGTCTGTATTATACAGTCCAAACGAACTCACGCCGGTGTCCTCTTCTACGTCCGCCTTGACACGTCACTCCGACAACCGTGCCTCCTCGCCATCTCATACACCGTCCAAACCCCTACATGTGCATCCGCAAAACGAACCACCTTCGTTACCCGCGTCCCTCTCCGTGCCAGTGGTGACCCTCCATCCTCCCGATGGCACGCGCGATACACCTGCCGAGGCACAATATCAACAACCATATAGGTGTTCTCCAGAATCGCGTTGCGAGCCACATCCTCCGTCAGATGTAGAGAAGAAGCGTCCTACAAACGGGGATGCGCATCGTGTTCGGTTCGTGTCGCCAGAGGTGTTGAGCGGGATGCCCCGGCTGAAGGGGAGAGCTTTGTCGGACCGCTCGGAACCCGTTGATGCTGGTGGTGTCAGGGGGAACGCAACTGAGACAACGGAGCAGACTCGTCCGTTGTCCCGCGACGCCATGGATGTCGAAGCTGATATCATCGCATCCGAGTCCCCCTCCTCTCAAGCGTTTCCAGATCACAGCATCGTGTCCGCGGAGGACGAACCTGTCCCTGCAAACGACTCTTCAGTCACGACGTCCGATGTCAACGAGATGACGTCGCAAGCTGAACCGATGGTTATCGATCCCGATCCTCCCCGGCCACCGCTAGAGCCGTCACCTCCACCGCCCAAGGTCAAAATGTCGCTCAAGGATTTTGTGCTACGCAAGAAGAAGCAGAGGGAGGAGGAAATGGCGAAATCGCTTGTTTCCCCTGCGACCCCTGATGGCCCTGCCAGCCCCAACGTTGACGTTAAACGGGAATTGGTAAGCGAATATGCCGCCGCTCAGACCTCCGATTCTGTCAAGGCTGTCAACGGCCTGGACGTGAAGATGACGGATGCACTCAAGGTGGATGTTTTAGATGAACCTGAGACAATGCATGTCACAACGAATGGGTTTGAGGGCGGTTGGCGGCATCCCGACGAAACGATTGCGGCGGAAGATGATAAACACCAATCAGCAGCACAAGTGCCCACCATGGTACAAGCGACCAAGGCTCCAGACATCCCTCAATCTGGTTCAAAACAGCCCGCAGATTCATCGATAATTATGTCCCGCGTTTCAGATGAGAGGAACAACCTGGATGAAACGCAGTGCCAAATGGATCGCAAACCAGGGTCGACATTCGTGGCGAAGATGGAGATGATGGAGGCGATGGTACCAAGTGGGCTTGTTGGTACCGATGATCTTCCGCCTGATGTTGTGAGCTTTGCTCCTGAACCTCCGCCACCGCCATTGATAACCAAGCAGGCGAGCGAGATGACGATAGGTCGCACGGGCTCTACGCCTAGATCGCTTCTGCCTTTGATCTCCGCTTCTGCATCGACGCCTACTTCCATGTCGACATCGACGTCCACCTCGGCCGTCAACTCGCGTTCGAATTCAGTTGGTATCTCTGGTTGTACGGCGACTCCGAGTTCACTGCCACATGTCCACGTCCCATCGTCGTCCTCGAACGTTCCATCTTCCCGTCGTCCCTCCCACGAAGACGGTGAGATTACCAACTCCACCCCGCCAAAATCCTATCTGCCGCGATCGCATACACCACCTACGCAACCACGTTCGTTCCATTCTGCCCACCCATCGCCACCCAGTTTAGGGACTACTTCAACCTCTGCGACGCCCGCCGCTCGTCGAACCACACCTTCACTTTCACGCTCCCCGTTGTCAAGTAATGCTGTTCCTACGCCAGCACCGATAACCTCTCGACCACTTCCAAGTGGGCCGCGTGCTCTACGAGGGAGTATGGCTCAGCCAACACATCCGTACGTGCCTCCACGGCCGTCGTACGGGGGATCTCAATATATCCCACGGGGACCGTCGGCCGACCGAGATTGGGAGCGTAGCGACCGACAACGGGCTGCGCAGTCGAGGACGCGAGGTCGTGCTGGGAGTAACGGATGGGGTCGATGATGTCTCTTTTTGTTTTTGTTTTTATTCCTCTTTGCTGTACCCTCTCTCTCTCTCTCTCTCTCTCTCGTTTTTTTTTCTTTCGTTCTCTACTGATCCTTATTGCTTTCGTCCATTTTTCTCCTCTGTGCCTCGACGTGTTGATTATTGCACTAGGTTAAAAAAGAATGTAAAACGTTTTTTTATCAAACTCGAATGGGTTTTTTTATTCAGGGTAGCTGGTGTTCTAAGTTGCCTGAAGTTCGGAGTTTAAAACAGTGACGTTATCCGAAAACGAGAGGTTCCGACTCTCCAACGTTCGTCGTTCACCATGTTGTCTATCGCTAGAACTACACTGAGACCATCTGCCGCGCGTGCATTTGCCAGGGCAAGTCCCGTCGCCTCGCTTCATACGCTCCCAGATCTACCCTATGCCTACAACGTGCGTCTCCTCTTGTTTCTGTTTCTGTCAGGTGGCGAACCAGGCCAGGGCGCCGCTGTTGAGTTAGGCACACACAAACGCTCAACACCGAACAGGCACTCGAACCCCACATTTCTGAGCAAATCATGAAGTTGCACCATACGCGGCATCATCAGGGCTACGTCAACGGCCTCAATGCGGCTGAAAAAGCATACGCCGAGAGTGCGTCGACGCGCGATCGGATTGCGTTGCAGTCTGCGCTCAAGTTTAACGGTGGAGGTGCGCTGCGTGTTCTTTTCTTTTCCGAGACGTGCGTGCGAACGCACGCGTGACGACCAGGACACATCAATCATTCCCTGTTTTGGACCAATTTGTCTCCCGTGGACAAGCATGGGGGGAAGCTTGCGGACGGCCCGCTCAAGCAGGCGTTGGAGCGCGACTTTGGGTCCGTGGAGGCGTTCAAGAGCAAGTTTAACACTATCACGGCGGCGATTCAGGGGAGCGGCTGGGGCTGGCTCGTGAGTGGGGACGTTGTGTGTGTGCGAGCGTCTGACGTGCGGTTTTTGTTAGGGATATAATCCGTCTGCGGGCAAGCTTGAGCTGGTCACGACTGCGAACCAGGACCCGTTGATTTGTGAGTCGTGGGTGTAGGTGTGTGCATGGCGCTCATGCGTTTTTTTTTTTTTTTTTTAGCGCACGTACCTATTATTGGCGTGGACATTTGGGAACATGTACGTGTTGGATGATGTGTGACTTGTGTTGCGGTGTTTGCTGATTGCTATTTTGTAGGCGTTTTACCTCCAGGTGAGTTGAGTGGGCGCGCGCGCGTGGTGGGCCGATCTGATCGATGTCTTTTTTCTTAAAAACAAAAACAATCAAATAAAAATAAAAAGTATCACAACGTCAAGGCCGATGTGAGTATTTTTTGTTTGTTTTGTATGGCATCCGATCGTGGGGTCACTCACACGCCTACAGTACCTCACTGCGATTTGGAATGTCATCAACTTCAAGGAAGCAGAGAGGCGGTTGTTGGAAGCCACGAAATAGATGGCTTATCGTCATGCGAACGTTGTAACGTATTGATAACGGCGTTTCGTTTTTCACCGCTCATCGTGAACGCATGGTGTTTTTGCACTTTTGAGGGTCTTCCCGTGGCAATCACCGCACAGGCACGAGTGCTATGGGCGATGTTCGGTGAGCCGTCAACGGTGGGTATTCGGCAAGTGTTTGGCCCCGTGGGGCTGCGCATTATCCTTTGATCATGCACCGGACACTGCTCGTATCCTTTGGCTACTCGTGGTCTCATGATGGGCTCAGTCCGATTGTCTCGGGTTAAACAAATCTGCCAAACGTTCTGCTGTGCGGACGGTGTAGTAACGACTGAGCCAAAGTCTCAGAACCAAGTCTGTTTTATTGCCAACGTTCTATGCCGCACTAATGCATGACATATGCCGCAGGTGGCGTCCCCTCGATGTGCTTCCCCGCCCGACAAGGACGATCTGGTCTCCACGTTCTTCGATTTGGTTCAATCATTTCGCAACCTTGAATTGATGCCAGACTGGCAGTAGTTTGGCGGCGTCGATCAGATACGCCACTTGCCATGGCTGGGCTTGTCTTTAGCTGTGTCAAACTAACAGCATGTTGTGATGACCGAGAGGTCAGCGCTGACCGTTTACGCACACGCTACCCCCGAAACAGTGACGGAGGGGAGACACGGAGGGTGAGCATGTTGTAATGGTGTCCATTACGACCCCCCGAACATGACCAGGGCGCAAACCACATCGGCAAAGACATTGCTGTGTTAAATGAACCCAGAAACATGCGCGTCCGTCTGGTTCAGAGTTGCCCCTTTGGGCAAGTCGAGGGCGTAGGTACGGTAAATGCAAGAGAAAGAGACGCGGCCCTATCGCCGAATGACAGCATTTGGATATGGAAGCAAGTACGGATGTACTTCTCTTTCGTGTGTGCTCGTTGCGCCGCTGATCTGGTTGGACTGCCTTTTTGTCCGAGTCCTGATCGTGTTGTGTGCTTGTCCGTATCTCTTCTGCCTCCCCCGGTATAGGAACAACGAGGGGATTATTATTCGGATGCGCGCGCCTCTTAGGAAAGTCCACGCACGTCCAAGCGTACCGACAACTGTGGGCTAATCCTGTTATCGTCACTTGGTTGTTCCTCAGATGGCTTGGACAAAGGCACCCCTCGCGTCCTGTGGGAGTCGATCATTCTCGTCGTCGTCGTGCCATGCGTAAACTTTTTCCACTTGTTTTGTTTGTTGTCCTCCGATTCCAGTTCTTGCGTTTATCCCTATCCGTCCACCGTGCACCTCGGACACCCTGACGGTTGTCAAAGTGAGCTGATGTTATCCAAAACCCTTTTTTGATCGTTCGTATGTATGTTTTACCACAATTGACCCTAACAGACGCCGTGCATGTGATCTTGATCTGGTGGCGACGGTATGCATCGTGTTTTATTAGGTGGTTGGTTACTATCTCTCTCGAAACGGATGGGGTGCGGAAAAAAAGTGTATGCATGTATCGTATACGGAATGTTACCCAAACGACACCGGCGGTAGGATTTGAAAGGGGACATATGAGCTAGGACGCTATCATATCATGGGAGCGGTTCGAGCAGCAGGGTCGACGACAAGTCAGAAGACCCCCCCCCCCACTCAAAAACGGTGCCCAGGTCGCGGGTGGGTAATCTATTCAAGGGCGTTGTTTATCTGCAGGGTGGGAAGAAGGGTGATGTGGGCGTACTTGAATCCCCCCCCCCCCACCGCGCGACGAAGTGCTCGTCTCAACGCGATCTGAAACGTATGGGCACGCGTTGGCGATGGACCCATCGTGTGCATGTGTGCGCATGTGGGTGGCTGGCTGGCGAGGGACCCGTGTTGAGAGCGGCGTGAAGGCGGATGGATGGGCAAGGACGGATGTGTCAGGATGATGATTCAGATGAACACCGTCTTCTTCCACTTTCCTCCACACCCCCCCTTTTCCGTTACCCGTTTCATGTCATTCATGCTGATTCACCGTGACGGTCATCGGCTCTCGACTTGACGCGATCTTGGGGTGGAGGAGTGATTAAAACAACGTTTCTGTCGATGTCTTCTGACCGCGCGCGTTATCGCTTGAGAACCAACGGTCAATTAAAAAAGAAAATATCAGGCGATTATACTTGGGAACGGGGCTGTCACGGGCACGCCCACAAGGATGTGTTCAGAACGTCCACACAGAGAATAAGACCCCGCCATTCGGTATTTCTCTGTATACCGAGCATGCGAGTGCGACGACTGACATGTGGCACACCATACGATGCACATGGATCGTCTTTCCAGCCTCGAATCCCATAACCTGCACGGATGCGGTGTCACGCTTTTCGCGCTTAACATGTGTGTGTGTGTGAGAGAGAGAGGGGGGAAACTATAATTGGGCGAGAAGATGGGGGGGCAGCCCCGGATCCGAGTTCGGTCGGGGGAAACTCACTTGACTTGTCCGGGTCGATCGCAATTTCGTTCTGATGGTGGCGGCATCACGCGCGAACTTGCCGCGGTTCCTAGTCCAAGTTGGTCCACAACAAGTGGCGCTCGGCCGCGGTGACTGACCGAACTACCACTTGGATTCGGAAAGGCGCGATCGGAAGGAAAACCCTAGGATGAGACGGGGACATCACTAGCTCACACAGCCACGAAGTGGCGTAGAAAACGGTGGGATAGGAATGAAATGGATGATCGTCGTGGATCAGGTTCCAGCAGACGCCACTTGGTATGCAGTGTTCGGGAGCGGCAATCTCGATGATGCCCGCGCCGCGTCGATATGTGGTTAGGTTGTGAGAAGGCGGTCGATGGGGCCGAATGGGAACGGGCCGCCACCATCGCGCGCATGACAGAGGGACCTATGGCAGTCCAATGGGTCCGCCAGGAACGTTCTCGCCATCGGGTGGTGGGCTCGACAAAAAGAACTAGGCGGCAGCGGAATAGAACATGACAGTTCCAACAATACGATGCCGTCAGTTCTGGGTAATAGCAACACTTGTTAACGCGATCCGCCAGGCTCGACTGACCATCTGTTGTATGTCACAAAAACACAAAGTCGCCGTGCAGTTATGGCGCCACCGTTCAACGAGGTTGAACCCACGATGGAACCAAGATTGGCGACAAAGAGACGTACACTGGTTTCTTTGTCGACGAAACCTTGTTCGTATAATGGTATTGGTAATCAATATGAAGACCATTGATGGCTCCTTCGATTGGAATGAACCCTATAGAACATATAGCTTGTATTAGATTAGACTCGATGAATGTGGGAGGCCCTCTACCCGAACCATCGCGGCTGGAAGCGAAACCGTATGTGCTGGCAAAGAGACTAGCGCACCGTGAAACGACACATGAGTGCCTGGGATGCCGTTCGGTTTGGCAGCGCTCAACTCCCACATGCCATGAAGGTATGTTCGGATTTAGACAAGACCAATACTAGCAGGAGTTCTAGCAAGTCGATTCGCACCCTGCCGACGCATAGCCTGATTCCCTTCCGTTCACGACATGGTAACTGCTCTTCGCTGTTCTTCGCTGAGCTTCGAATTCGTAGGCGAGCGGACAAACTCGGAGTCGGACAAATGGTGCATACACGTTCGATGGATCCAGTTGGACGGAAAAAAAAAAAGATAGACATACGATGTGAGTTGGCAGTCAAAGTGAGATAATATCTGTCCCTGTCGTTGTGGCAATCGCAGCAAATGCCGCCGTATGTGCACGACATTCATAAAACACGTTAGTCGCAGCCTCGTGTATTCCGGTTGCCGTCAACCCGGTTGCGGAGTCCTAAGTCGGCTCTTCCACAACGAGTCTTCTGTACCCATCCCAGGCTGAGGGCTTTTCTGAGACCTCTCGGAGCCACGTCTCTTCCATCATTCGGAATCCAACTGAAGCCGAGCGATCTAGATCTTTGACAATGTTCTCAGGTCGTTCTTGTTGCACGCACTTTCCGGAAGTATCGCAATTTCAGGAACAAAGCAACATCCTGATGGGATATGAATATGACGCCGCCGGCCAGACTTCCTGTCAAATTGGTTGTGCATCATGGACGAAATCCCGCCATCTTGTCACAGGATGGCCTTTGCATATTGGCTGCGCGCCAGTCGGACGAATGCGATACACGTTCGGGTGAAAAGTGTCATCAGCTCTTTTTCCTTTCGGGGGTCAAGGTTTATGTTTTCATTTGATCTAACCAGATGTGACACTGATGGCACGTCAGCAAGTCAGCAAGTTTGACAATCTTATCTCCAAGGCCTGTCTGGGTGTTTGGCGAGCTACCGAGATACGACACATAAGTTACACGTGATGGTCGGTGTCCTTGGGGTCCTTCACGTGTAATATGTGTCGTGATGCCCTTTAAGGCACTAGAGACGGTCGGTGGGCGTTGTATGCTCAATTTTAATCTGTGGCTCTTTACGCTAGTCTTGGTTTGGAAGGTTCAGATTTCGCATATGGCTGATATCACATCCTCTCAAACCCGATTTCGCATAAGAAGGCCCCGATCAGGGTGCCGTTGTCTTTCCCTCCAGAGTTTCGCCTCCAACCTCCCTCAGCAAGTCTGAGTTGTACAGTTTTCCCCTCTTCAACTCTCTTCCTTTAATCCATAATGATCTTTGACACGCCCCTCCCGTCTCAATTCTGTCTACAAGATCTCTGTGCTATAACTGGCCGTGTATTCCAACTACGAGTGAACCCCCACCAAGCGGAGGCCGACCGTGCTGCTCGCGCTTGGTTTAACAGGTGTGTTGTTCTCGGAATCCTGCTTGTGTTGTCCGGTTGACGTTGGTGTGCAGCATAAAGTTGTACGATGACCGGAAGCGATCCAAGTTCGTAAATTACGGAAAATTTGACTTGTTTGCTGCTCTCTCCTACCCCGACGCCGATGTCGAACACCTCACTACTTGTCTCATGTTCTTTTTCTGGGCATTTTCTGTACGTTTTTATCATCTCGGGTGTTGTCATTTTTTATGCCCAACAAATCCAACACAGGCCGACGACTGGGCAGACGAAAGCGACCTCAAGGACAAGCCCGACGATGTTCGGACCTGGCACCATATTTCCCGAGGCGTTTTCGAACACCCGGAGGGTCCCCGCCCAGAAGATTCCTACGCGGCGATGCTATACGAGTGTGTATTTTCAGACACATCATGATCCCATGACGTAACTTAAGAGGATGTGCAGTTTTCTTTTCCGCTTTCGCGCAACCTCTACCCCAGGTGCCTTCCACCGGTAAGTGAGTTATCTCCGATCATGGTTCACAGCGTTTAGAACACACACACACAGCTTTTACCGTGCCTTTGAATCCTGGAGTCACGCACACGTTACGCAGTCCAAGAATCGATCACAAGACCGCATCGCTTCTGTGGACGAATTTATCCTCATGCGCCGCTCAACGATCGGAGCTGCGTTGGTCGAAGGTTTGTGCATTTCCCAAACCCGCCGGCAATCTATTGATTGACGTTGGCTTCTATAGCTACGGTCGAGTATTCGCTGGACCTGGACATCCCCAATGAAGTCTTCGAGAACCCCATCTTGCAAGAGATGTCGAATGCGACGACCGACCTTATGACGTGGCCTAATGTTTGTGTCCCTTGTCCGTCATACGCGACACGGACGCTGATGCCTGTGATCTGATCTAGGACCTTTGTTCCTTTAATGTGCGATCAATTTTTCTTTCTTTTTAGGCGGAGTGATTTGATTGACGTATTGACGTGGCATCTCTCGTTCTCACAGAAGGAACAATCGGACGGCGATTACCAAAATCTGGTGTTCTGCATCATGCATGAACGCAAGGTCGGACTGCAAGCCGCCATCGATGTGTTGACGGCGATGCTCGCGCAGCGGGTCGAGGATTATATTCAATTGAAGAAGCAGTTACCGTCGTTCGGGCCCGAAACCGACGCAGCGGTGACGCGATACTTGGAGGCGCTTGAGAACTTTGTGCAAGGGACGGTGTTATGGTATTATCTCAGTCCGAGTGCGTTCTTTTTCCCGCGAAGCACTCACGGGTGTGATTCGACGCTCACGTTTTGGACTCAGGGTACTTTCGCGGTGTGGACGTGACCAACCGAACGAACTTGGTCGTACCCATGTTCGAACCTGGGGCCTTTGGTCACTGAATGTTAGGTCATGTCTCTTACCCCGTACTACGTTTCCCCCCCCCTCTCTCTCCCTTTTTCTATTCTTTTCCTTGTTACCATAATTTCGTACCGTACGACCCGCACGTATAACACGATCGTTAGGATCCGCTTTCACCTATTGCTATCCCTTGTTGTGTGTTGTAATACGCATGTTTCGCGTTTAGGCAGGGCATTGTGTAATTCATGACACCGTTTCGTTGTTTGAATGGGTTCTCAGGGACCTGTTTGATGGCTGTGGATAAGCGGGGGTGGCTCCGACGTCCTGGCGACAGGAATCGAAGTTTCACCCTTGTCTCATTCCACGAAATATCCGTGGCCTCACACATGCACACGAATCTCCCCTCTATGTCTCAGAGGCTCAGAGGCTCAGCGGTCCTGTTCCGCCGATTGAGGAAAAGGATGTTGGTCCGACACTGTGGGCATGTTTGGACCAACAAGGACAAATACAAAATGCTCGACATTCAATCTTGAAAATTTCCGGATGTGACTGTGTGTTTTTTTTTTTCTTCTTCCAAGGTTCGAACCAGTATGAGGGTACTCATTGAGTGCGGCCATGTGTGCCCACCACCGTGTGGGTGCCGCAAGGCGAGGGAGGTCATGTGCGCTGGCGTCGCCGTAAGTGATCCCTTGATCGAGCATCACATTAAACCTAAGCTTCACGCCTGTTACCTATATATTTAACTGTCACGCCTACGCAACAAAGACGGGGCCTTTCTTCCCCCCTCCGACGCGATAACAATATATTTGGCTCGTTTGAGTCGCTTGGCACTCGACACCCTTTTTGACTTTCGTTCCCTTCCGTTACGGTCAGCGTCGGTGATCCGCACGTGCAACGTGGGTTGCCAACGTGAACGGCCGCGAAAAACGGATCGTAGGAGGGGAACCCCCACATAGTGACGTCTCCGTGGGTGCTCGTCCTCATGTTCGTTACGCCCGTGACCTCGCCCAGAAACGAAATGAACCCATGCTACGTAATCGAAGCCATTTGGGCTGCCATATCCGCATGCAACTTGCCAATTTACAGGATGGGGACGGACGCTTGGCGACCGAGTCTCGTTGTCGGGGATGACGTTGTCCAGGTGCGTTTTGGTTATTGAGCCCGTCGTCGTTTGTTGCAACGTGGAACAGGGTTTTTTTTTTCTCTCTTCGGTTTTTTAGCGCCCTGTTCGGTTCCAAAAGCGACCTCGATTTGGGGTACGATCAAAAGGCGTGGTTTGATCCGATGTAGCTTTTTTCAATGTGACCTCCTTTGGTGTCGAGATGGGCGTTCGGTCGCAGTGCGCTAGCACGGGTCCTAGACAAATACCGAGAAGAAGAGCGATCGTTGGATCTTGCACCGTCTTGTGGCGACCCTTTGGCGAGATGGACGCAGTGCTTGGGGGGCATCCTGGATCCTGAATTTGGAGACGGCAAGGTGGACAACGTGTTTTGGGTCGAGCGTTGCAAGGGCCAGGGCTCTGAAGTCAGCGGAAAATGAGAACAAGGGGGATCAACGGACGATCGAATGTGGACACGGCGACGGGTCGTTGCCAAGGGGGGAAGGGGAAGCATGAGTGAAGATGGCAAGTCTGGCGTTGGACTATGGGTCGTTGATGGGGGGTGGCCCAGGCCTATGTCGATTGGAGGGTTCCGCCACATGCCGCCTGTCCATGCATCTTGACGGACGTGATGGACCCGAGACGGGTCTGTGATCATGATTAGGAATCTGATAACATGGATAGGATCTGGGATCTCTTTTTCTTTGCTTTTCTTTGTTTCGGTCCTCGTCGGCGAGGAACGCGGATATAGATTCGGTGCGCGATGGTATGCGGCGGCGTGAGGCTTCTTGTAGTGTTTTACATGTGGTGCGTGGCGCCGTCGACTTCGTTGGACGCGTTCATGCCCGTCGTGATCGCACCCACTCGGACTCTTGGATGCGTGGGCGTATTGGAGCTGGTGTTCGCGCGTTCGCGTTCGTGCATGCGACGGCCCTCGGAAATAATATGCACATGGCGCGGGCATGGCCGATCTCGTTCGTGCTGTATGTATTTAATGACTTGGCGGGAAGTCCTAGAAGCCCTACAGTGTCGGAAGAACCCCCCGAGTACGGTCGTATGGCAGCCGAGGCGCGGACGCCGCCGGGTTCCCCCCTTCTGATCATCGGATCACTGAGTCGATTGTGTGTAATGTGATTGATGCGGCATCGACTATGATGATGGTCCTCGGGACGATGATCACGCATGCGCTTGTGAATGTCTTTTTGGTGCCTGCGTACGACGTCGCCTGTTGTTTCCACTATCGGACTCGGAGCGACGACGGCAGTCTAGTCGGAGGTTGTATTCATCTCTCGGTCGTTCGCCCTCTCTCGCATAGATGGCGAACGGCCAAACGGCCTGTCTTATTGATGCACTTGGACTTGCCATCAATCCATATATGTACGCATGATTATCCCGCCATCACGATTGTCAAGAAAGAAAAAAAAGCGTGAAGTCGAGTCGCTGGGCAACCTCGTTGGAGCGCCGATCGAAATGGGAGTGTCTGATCCCGTGTTTTAACAGTAAGTATCACAAGGAACGACGTGATAACCGACGTCAGTTCGACGGACTGACATCTACGAACCTTTATACAACGCTTGATACTTTGAGGCTCGCACTCGCGCACCCCTGGCCCATCGGAATCCGTTCATCAAGCAAACCTGCAGGGGTGTAGGTCCGGGTCCGCACGTGATAGATACCCTTGGACGTAAAACAAAATAAAAAATAAAAAAATAAAAAATCAATTTATCCTTAAATTGGGCAAAGGGAAAAAGAGCTGTGTTCTGTGTTCCTTTTGTTCCAACAACTCGACCCGCCGCACTAAACGTTGCTCACCCTCTCTCTTTCATTGTCTGGATAATTCGACAACGAAAGCGCCGTTGATGAACTACACGACGCAACGCTATACTGACATGTCTAGGCGCAACTCATTCTTCGGGAGTGGTTCGGTAGTTGTACCATCGGACGGCCAAGAGGCCGTGCGCAGACTGGCCACCTCGCCTGACAGACTGGTCACGCAGCCGTTCGAAGGTATCGACGTGATCCCCGACGTCATCGCCTACGCCGCACGCACGCACGGCTCCCGTGACGCCTTGGGGTGGCGCAACGTCGTCCAACTTCACCAAGAGGAGAAAGAAGTCCAGAAGACCGTCGACGGCAAACAGGTCACCGAGCACAAAAGGTGGACGTATTTCGAGCTGAGCGACTATGTCTATATCTCGTTCTTGGACGTGCAAGAGCGCGTGTCCGCGTTGGCACGCGGGCTGGTGGTGCATGGGCTCGCTAAGACGGACGTGTTTAACATTTATGCGCAAACGAGGTGCGTCGCGCGTCCCGTGTTTGCCCCAGAGAGCGCTTGAGTGAACTAAATTTTTTAATGTTACAGCGCAAATTGGCAGCTCATGTCGCATGCGTGCACGACGATCTCGGTCACTGTAGCGACTGCATATGATACACTCGGCGATTCTGGTCTGACACACTCGCTCAACGAGCCCGAATGTGTCGGCCTCTTCACCAACGCTGAACTTCTCCCCACCTTGGCGCGCGTTATCAAGGATACACCTACTGTCCGACTCGTCGTCTATGATGGCGAACCCAAGCCTGAGCTGCTCGACCAGATTCGGGGTGCCCGCGAGGGCATCGTGGTCGTCTCCATCGACGAACTGCGGACGACTGGCGAGGGGCAGCCAGCTGACGTGTTGGAGTCTCGGAAACCTACGCCAGATGACGTCGCCCTTATTATGTACACGAGTGGCAGTACGGGCGCACCCAAAGGCGTGGTGTTGACGCACGGCAACGTGATCGCCTCTCTTGGGGGTGTCGTCAACTTGCTGTACCATCACTTGCGTGTGGACGATGCGTACCTCGCATACTTGCCTCTGGCGCACATCTTGGAGTACATGGTCGAGTTCACGTTGTTCTTTGCGGGGATGAAGACGGGGTATGGGCGGGTCAAGACGTTGACAGATGCATCTATGCGGAACTGCAGAGGGGATCTGGCGACATTCAAACCCACGATTCTCGCTGGTGTGCCACAGGTGTGGGAGACGATCCGCAAGGGTATTCTTGCAAAGGTGAACGCAAGCGGGGCTGTAAAGAAGACTGTTTTCCACGGTGCGATGGCGGTTAAAAGGGCGAACGTGCCTGTGCTGTCTGACGTTGCGGACCTTGTGTTGAATGGTGTCAAGGCGGCGACGGGAGGGCGACTCCGTCTGGCTGTGAGCGGCGGCGCGGCGTTAAGCCAGGAGACGCAGGAATTCTTGAGTGTGGCGTTGGTGATGATGCTTCAGGGTGGGTTCCTAGTCGCTTCTGTTGACATGCTGAGCAAGGGAAATGTAGGATACGGTATGACGGAATCGTGCGCGATGTGTGCGCTGTTGCCACCCGAGATGATGCAGTATGGTGTTGTAGGGCTTCCTATGCCGTGCATTGAGATCAAGTTGATCGATGTGCCTGACGCGGGGTACAGTGCGAGTGGGAACCCGCCCCAGGGAGAGGTGTGTATTAGGGGGCCTGCGGTGACCAAGGGGTATTACAAACGGCCGGACCTGAACGAGGACGAGACGATCTTCACCAAGGATGGGTGGCTGAGGACGGGTGATGTCGGGCAGTGGAATGCGGATGGCACGCTGAGTCTGATTGATCGGTGAGTAATGTTGGGCGTTTTGAGTGCGGCGACTTCCATATCGGCGTTGATGTGTAGGATCAAGAACTTGGTGAAGCTACAAGGCGGGGAGGTACGTCCGGTTGGGATTTGATGGCGTGATGCGTCTGACGAAGGTATTAGTACATTGCGTTGGAACGTCTTGAAGCGACGTACAAGGCGTGCAATTTGGTTGGCAACATGTGTGTGCATGCGTCTGCGGAGGCGAAGCAGCCGATTGCGATCATTATTCCGCATGAGGTGAACCTGCGGCACATGCTAGGGCAGCGGCCGTTGCCAGGTGTGGATAGTACGTTGCCGTTGGTTGATCTGTGTCGGCATGCGGCGGTGCAAGAACTGGTGCTGAAGGAGTGTAATGCCGTGGGGAAGAAGAACTATTTCAAACCGATGGAAATGTTGGAGGCGGTGATCTTGACGGCAGAAGAGTGGACGCCGGAAAGTGGGTTGTTGACCGCTGCACAAAAGGTGCAGCGAATCAAGGTTGCGAAACATTTTGCGGAGGATCTCAAGGTGCGTCTTGATGTCAAATTTGGGGATAGACGGTGCTGACGGGGAGGCTAGACGATTTACAAGAATCAGTGAGGATACCGGGGTTTTTTTTGTTGTTTTTTTTTGACATGACGGTACACGAATTCTGTTTTTGTGACATAATAAATTTGGTGTTTTGAGGCGATGTGATATTACGTAATTGGAATGGTGTTATTGGCGGTGGGCAGGGCTGCGGCTGCGTCCAAAGTGTGCGACGACCCTCTCTCCCTCTCTCAGGTTCTCTACCACACCGACCCTCGCTGGTCTCTTTCTTCTTATTTTGTTTGTGTGTCATGTCGTCTCAAAACCCGGTGTGTAACAGCGTGGGCACGGGTTATTCGCTTCCGCTGACGGCGCCGTGGTTAGATTCGGAGGAAACTGGTCATCGTTGGGGATGGCAAGTCGTCTTGTTTTTTCTTCTCCTTGTCTTCGTTGGACTCATGTGTGTTAGGTGCGTGTGGCAAGACGTCGTTGTTGTGTTCGTTCGCGCTGGGCGAGTTTCCAAAGGAATATGTGCGTGTGGCGTGTTCCTCCTGGGTGTGGGTATGAGTGTGCTGACTCCCTCGCGTACGGGCGGTTTAGCAACCGAGTGCGTGGTTCGCGCGATGCGGATGTGCGACCAAACTAACGTGTAACACAACGAAAAAAACAAAAAACAGCCATTTTCGAAAACTATGTGGCCGAGATTCGGTTGGACGGCAAACCGGTGCAGTTGGCGTTGTGGGATACTGCGTGCGTTCCGCGTTGTCTTTTCTCCTCCCGTGTGCGTGATTTGTTTGTTTGTTTTGTTTCTGATCCGTCTGCGGCGGCGCGACGCGCGCAGTGGACAGGAAGAATACGAGGTGCGTTTTCGCGTTCTCGCGTGCGAGGTCGTTTTGACGAGGATGTGCGTTAAGCGTCTACGCCCGCTGTCGTACTCCAAGTCACACGTGATACTGATCGCGTTTGCGATCGATACGCCCGACTCGCTCGAAAACGTCACCGTCAAGGTCGGTCCCTCTCTCACCCCTCTCACCTCTCACCTCTGCGTATTGGGTTCGGACATGCAACTGACCCGCGACCAGTGGATCGAAGAAGTCCGGAACATATGCGGGCCGACGATCCCCATTTTGCTCGTCGGGTGTAAAGCGGATTTGAGACCGCCCCCGGGCGCGGCGGAGAGCGACGGGTTCGTGACGCGCGCCG
Organism: Boletus semigastroideus; assembly: GCA_038090295.1. Taxonomy (NCBI): domain Eukaryota; kingdom Fungi; phylum Basidiomycota; class Agaricomycetes; order Boletales; family Boletaceae; genus Boletus; species Boletus semigastroideus. Next base: position 61,249 of record JBBPMK010000064.1, on the reverse strand, counting down.
AGGCGGAGCGGGTAGCGACCGAGATTGGGGCGAGGGCGTACAAGGAATGTTCGGCGCTCAAGATCGAGGGGGTAGATGACGTATTTGAGGCGGCGACGCGGGCGAGCATGTTGATGCGCGAAGGGGTGCCGTCTGGGACTGCAGGCGGGTATCGGTATCGGGAGAGGCGGCAGTCGTCGACGGGGGAGACGGGCGGGGGGTGGAAGTGTTGCGTCGTATGTTGATGATGGGTGATGATGATGCTCTCACGGCGGGTTCTCTCAACTAGTATGTAGCTTGTTCATGCATTTCATATTCGTTTCGTGTCTATGATTCCATTTTTTTGCTGTTGTTCGACTAGCTCTCTTTTTCTTTCGACAATGCATGCTACTCTAGAGGCGAACTGGAACGCCAAAGGGGCCGCGGGAGATGGCGAGGTCGTTGAGCCTGCCCGAGGCGACATCGTACACCCACCCATGGACGGAGACGTGTCTTCCATTGTTCCACGCGTCCTGGATGGGCTGCGCGGCACACACGTGCTGGACCTGATGCTTGACGTTTTCACGGACGATGAGGTCGAGGGCGGACTCGGGGGGCGTGGAAGCGAGGTCGAGGGAGCCGACGAGGGCAGTGAGGGGTGCGAGCCAGCGCCCGAGGGCCGCGTGCTCCTCCAGGGCGGGCGGCGGGGTGGTGGTGGTGGCGGCTTGGTAACAGGCGGCTGCACCGCCGCACTGGGTATGACCCGCGACGACGACTGTCGTGGGCGCGTGTGTGCGCAAGGGGCTACGGGCGAAGGAAGGCGGGTGTACGTACCGTGCTCGACGCCGAGGACGCCGACGGCGTAGGAGAGGACTGCGTTGGCGCTATCGTCGTCTGGGTGGCATTGGCTAGTGAGCGTGTGGTGAGGGGGGGATCGTGAACGTGGGGGTCAGGCACATTACTTTGCAATGTTGCGGTGGACAAAGATGTCGCCTGGACGTGCGGCGGTGAGGACGGACTCGGGGACGCGCGAGTCGGCACATCCGATCCAGAGGACCTGGGTTGCGCGTCAATGTGGACGAGGGGGTGTGTACAGAGGGCATACTTGCCTTTGGGAACTGGCCCATGGCTGAGCGATGAAAGAAGGCGGGGTCGGCGTGGTTGACTGCGTCTGCCCATTTCACGTTTGCGTCGAGGAGGGCGTGGATGGGTGAGGTGGGTGGGATCATGGTACTGTACTGAGATCGTCCGAGGACGGAGGAGAGCAATAATAATCGCAGAATCGTGAATTAGACATGGGGCAGATATGACATGGGCCTAAAGAGACGTCTACGGGAATACCCGGGTGATTTTTGTCGATCCGACCCCTCGTATTATATAAGCAATCAATCACTGTCCATCTTGGGGAATGCCGGCAAAGGCTCGCAACGCATCCCGTTTGGCCGCCGTGTCCCCTTTCAGAGGCTGGCCAAATGCCTTGAGCAGCGCTTCGTACCGCTCCTCTGAGAATTGAAACAGTGAGTAACCTACCAGAGAAAGAGAGCAACGGACGCACTCGTAATGTGCTCAAATTCACCCCGTGTCAGTGGGAACCCGCCCACAGCCTTGCCGTTCGCTGCGATCGGTGTCTTGAGCGACGCCTTCATCACCGTCGCACGCGCATTGTGCAGCCGCGCAGGCAACCGTTCTTGACTGTCAGCATCGGTCAGTCATCATCTCGTGCAATGTCTGCGGAACGCACTCGAGCCGGACCGTCTCGCTCAGCTCGTCCAGCTTCTTTTCCAGCGCCTCAATCTTGGCTGCTTGCACCGCGACCACGTCTGTCTCTTCCCTGTCTTCCTTGTCCACCACCATCGTCGCCAGCGTCGTCGGTGTCGTCTGCCCACTGTTTACGTGAAGGTGGTCCGCGTTGGCCTTGCCATTCGCGTGCGAGGAGCGGGGGCGTGTCTCCATCTGTTCCTTGAGCGTCTCCAACTCGCCGAGCATCCGTTCCTGCGTTTGCTCGATCCCCTCCAGCCGCGACCTCAGCGCACCCAGTTCACCACCCACGTCGGCCCCGCTGAACGCCGTCGCCGGGACGAGCGCGAGCGCCTGCGACGCCGCCGCGATCTGGTCCGCCATCGCCGAGAACGATGCGGAGAGGCGGTGGGGCCACAGGGGCGGGAGTGGCGGAATGTTCAGATTCGACGTCATGGCAACCTCCGCCAGACGGTCCAGCGTCACGTCGAGGGTCGGCGTTGATGACGACGAGGCGTACGAGTGGTGGAGGCGGGTTGGCGAGCCGGGGTAGCCAGCGACGCTCAAGTTGTTTGGGTTCATGGTGGTGTGTGTGGTAGTGGGGGGACGGGACGTGGGCGGTTGGTAGGGGGTCTATATGGTGCGTTCGCTCCTCCAAGGCACAGCATCAGGGGCGGTGGGATTGGCTGTGCGCACTCTGCTGCGCTATATTGAGCGAGGGGGGGGACTCGACGTGTGAGCTGCTTCTCACCTCTCGTCGTTGCCTTGCCAGTGCAGTGATCATGAATTCATTTTCAATGCTGCGCAGTAGATCTCCGCTTGCCACGTTGTTGGTGACTCGCCGATGCGATGCCTTGTCGACCGCTTTCGGTGATAGACCTTGCCGTTTGGATTTAGAGAGAAAGGTCCTCTCGCTATCCCCTATCAGTCCCCCTGAATCCCTTTGATACGGCCACGCACGAGGAACCGTTCCAAGGTTGGTACGAACATGAACAACGTCGACTCGGTTTCTCATGCGCACTCATGCCCGTTTGTGTTCATCCAACTTTCAACAGATGATGGCATATCGAGCATACCCGCGGGGAATCGGGTCGGTCTACTATGACAAGTCTTCAAGTCGACGTACGAACGCACTACTCGGTCGAGCAGAATCGCGTGCCAACAATCATTGATCATGGATTATGGATCATGACGCGCATGTGGATAGATCACTGCCCCCCACGCCATGAACACAGCCCCAGGTCGGCCGAGCGATCTTTTCTCCCGCGATGTTTCCAAATTCCGGCAAGTTACTTATGACATTCGAGCTTGGAGAGCGATGGCGTCGGGGTGGTGGGCGTCATTCCGTACAGGCTATACGTCGTTCGTTCGTACAACCGATCAAGGTGGCGAGTAAGTACGGCGTTGACTTGAGACATCGTACGTACATATTATACTGGTCGGTTCCCGCGAGGTTGGCCCGTAGATCGCACGCACGCCCGTCAACGCGTGCGTACGAGCCCCCGTTCTCGTGGACTTGACATCCAGTGATAGATCTGGGCCTAGCTGGGCTCGGGCCGGCGGCGGGAACCACTACTTACCCGGAAAGGCAATGCTGTGACACGTCGCCCGATGTATGCGGCCCGAACCGCATTCTAAACATACCAGTATGACTACTCGCATGCACCCAGCCATCATGAGTCATCATCCATCCGAAGTATGCCGGTGAACGTTTGAACGGTATTCCACTGGCTGGGCAAGCAGTGTGCTCAGGTGAGACACCAGTGGACGGCAGTCATGAATGTGATCGGGATGGGCTGGGGGCGGGTCCGCGGTCCGCCTTGGGATATCTTAGACTCAATTTAGACTGCTTGTGACAAATTTAACCATGAAATGAAATGCATTATTTAGATATTTTTGCTATAGATTTGTACCATCTTGACTCCATTCCGTGCAATGTAATTTTAAAAAAAATTTCAGACAGGTGGTTCCTTGATCTCGAGCGGCTTCTGGCTGGCGCTGGAGGTCCAAGCTGCTGATATTATGCCGTCGAGGAGCGTGGCGCGTCGCAAGGGTGCGATGGCATTTCGTCCCTTGCAGCATGTTCACAATCGCGGTGGGCGAGTTGCGCGATGGATATCCAGATCGGGACAGCCTCCCTCCTGCCGTTCCACGCTAGTGGCATATGCAGTCCATACAGGTCGTCTACCCGATCGCGTCCCTCGTGCGCGTGTCCGTGCATGCACCCCCCGTCCTACTGTGACTCCGAGTCGCTCTCCACGCCTGTCGTGCCAAGCGCCGAAAACACGCTCGGTGTCGTGCTGCGTACACGCACCAATGCGTTCTTTGTCGTCCCTGTGTTCCTGGAAGCGTGGGCGGTGGTCGCCTGAGGCCGTGTGCGTGTTGCGCGGGCTGGCATACGTGATGTACAGTATCTGAGCCGTGTTTGTATAGATGCGGTATCGTTGGTATCATTCCACCACCATCGCCACCACAACCAGGGGCACGAGGACGAAGGCAGCGACATGGCGACGTTGGCGACAACGCGTTCACATGCCTGACGTGGCATTGTCACTGCACTGTGACCTCCACCACCAGGGGGACGAGCTCAGGACGAGGGCTGCACCCACCCTACCCTCACCGTTTGGTATGGGTAAGATGGTGGTTGGCAGTGGCAGTTTACACGAGGGGTTTGTGTTGCTCTCATTTCTGACGACTGCCTCTAGTTCGGGACCTCAGTCATGGCTCAGTTCCCGGTCCTTGTGCATGCGAATACGTACATGTGCCTACGTGTGCTCCGTTATGGGTGCTGTTTCGAGCAAGGTTCTCGAGTCCCATTTCGTGAGGAAGATGTTGAAGCATGTGCCTGTTACGAAGGTGCCGCATCAGGCGGCCTGATCTACATGGCACAAGTGAGCTATGGTCTGTCCTCAGTGTTGAAGCAGATCGTATCCAAGAAACGCTGACTGAACCGAAGGTGCATCACGGTGGATGTCCATCCTTGACACGACAGAGTTACACGATGAATCGCATGAACATATCTGTCACATCCTCTCTTCGCATCAGGATGGACGCCACGAAACGTGTATCAGCCGCTCGAGATTGAGGAACCGCCGACGCTCACAGATGCGTACGCTGAGCTTCAAGTGCCAGTGGGTGCGGAGACGACAAACACACCGTTTGTGCCCTACCCCAAGGTGGCCCACAGAGCCGCCCCCGACGACGTCACGTACTACCTCCATTCGTCCGGGGGAACCTGCTTCCCCAAGTCCATCCCGATCACGTTCATGACCGCCGTCCACTGGTGTCTCATCTGTGCGTAATAACCCACTGCCTTGTCCGCGTGGTCTGATTCACGCTCGAGAATAGCCTCGGCGGTGGAACACGCGCAGAGCCCGACGGACATCCACACCGGGGCAGCCTCCCTCCCGCCGTTCCATTGCCATCTGGGTATATATGTACAGCTCGTCTACCTGGTCGCGTCCCTCGTGCGCGTGTCCGTGTACGCACCGGCGTCCTACCGCGACCCCGCTATCCATGCCCGTCGTGCTGCGTACCAGCGCCAACGCGGTCTCTCTGTCGTCCCTACGTTCCTGGAAGCGTGCGCGCGTGTTGCGCGGGCTGACATACGTGGTGCGTTCTAAGCCGCATTCGTATTGGGGGGGGGGGGTTGTGTTGGCGTTTTCTGAAACGTGCGTACGCAAGGCGTTTGTAGGCGGACCGCTTGCGAAAGAAGACGGGGGGACGCGCTGGTAGCTGCGGGCGTCAAACTCACCTCCATCTACGGTGCGACCGAGGTGTCCGGCATCACTCGTGTGTTCAGGAAGAGTCCGGAAGAGTGGGCGCTCTGGGAATTTGGACCAAATGAACGGCTGCGATGGGTAGACCAGGGGGACGGGACGTACGCGTGTCAGGTCTTGGTGCGCACTCTGGATTGAGGGGGGGAAGGAACGCTGATGGTTGCTTGTGCACAAGGCGAGTCCGACGCACCACGTGTCAGTCGAGAACTTGTCCGACGTCAGGGGGGTACGCGTTCGCCAAGCACCCCACGATCCAGGGCCTGTACAAACAGTGCGTTGTGGGCTCTTTTTTGAGAAGTGGTTCCCTCTGCTCACTGCGTTGCACAATGACAGCGTTGGCAGGCTGGACGACGTCCTCGCTCCCACGCATCTGGCGAAAAGACGGTACCGGCCCCAATGGAAATGATGATCGGCTCGAATAAGCACTTGGCGGGCGTGTGCATGTTTGGACGGGGGAGGAGCCAGACGGGGGTCCTCGTCGAACCGCGAACCAAGTGCGTGATCAACGTCGAGAACGAGGCGCAGGTCGCCGCATTTAGAAATGAAATTTGGTGGGTTAATTTTTTGTCGGTCGCAGCTCGGCGCTGATACGGTATACTATCATTCTATTAGGCTAGACGTGCAAGAGGCTGACACGGCGGCTCCGGCATTTAGCCGGATCTTCAGGGAGATGATCTTGGTGACGTGCAAGGACAAACCCATGTTGCGAACCGACAAGGGGATGGTGATGAAGAAGGCCATGATGAGGCTGTACGAACCAGAGATGGACGCTCTGTGAGTTTCTTGTGCTGTTCTTGTCCACGTCTGTCCTAAGGGTCCCTAGATACGCAGCTGTGGAGGCGAGTGCCCAGGCAGGGATCGAAGCGCCGCTCCCGGCATTTGTGGTCGCGGAACGGGGTCGAAGACTGGTTGACAGTGCATGCGACAGCCATCCGTGCGGGCAAGCCCGTCCACGCTGACGTCGACGTGTCTGAGCAGGGATTCGACAGATCAGTCATGTTCGCGACGCGTCTCCGTGGACAGCTCGATCAGCATCATGACAGCATGCCGTCCACATTCCTCAGGAACCGCATCATCGGGTCTCTCAGAGCCTCGCCGCACGAGGAAATTCGAGAAGCAGTGTCTCGAATATCACAGGACACCGTCTTTACAATCCCAGGCTTCGACAGCTTGCGAGACATCTGATTGGCTGCGTGGGCCTGGAGGCTTGTCCCCTGGCTGCCCCGGATCCGAAAGCAGACATCGAAGCCATGATTTCCAACTATGCGGTCGGATCGGGAGACGACCTGAGGGTGGAGGGATGACGACTGGGAGACGTGTCACCATCGCCATGTCGCGTTGTTGACTGGTTCGACGGGAATGCTGGGGTCATATTTACTTGCACCCTTGTTGAACCCGCGAGGACGGTTGCTGCCGTGTACACGTTCAACCGGCCTTCTAGAGTGGAGTGACGAAACGATCCGACAACGACAGCGCGTTGCATTCGAGGATCGTGGACTCGACACAGGGCCTGCTCGATGCAGAAAAAACTCATTTACGTCGAGGGGAGACGCGTCACAATCGAACCTGTCACTTACTTGACGATTCGAGATTCGCGATGCGGTGGTGATGGTGATCATCACATCATGCCTGGCGTGTCGATTTCAATCTGGGGTTGTCATCCTTTGAGCTGCAGGTGAAGGGGACGCGGCATTTGATTGACTTGGCGCGCGCGCGTCTGGGCGGATGACGAGGCCGAGGTTCTTGTTCACGTCGTCTATCGCATCGGTGCAGGGATGGGATAAGAGTATGGGTATGTTTCCAGAGGTGGTGCAGTACAATGCCAGAGTCGCTGTTGGACCTGGTTATGGCGCGAGCAAGTATGTGTCAGGGAATGTCTATGGCAAGGATAAGCATCCTGCTAAACAGGTACAAGACATCGAATGCGAGTCTCGGTGGGACCCGATGGAACCTGGCGGTTCATCACAGTAAATTCCTTACATTCCTGGTGTTGTGCCTCGTCCACCCACTTCGGAGGATGATGTCGAATGCCTAGTCCAGGAAGGGGGAGTAGATTTAATAAATTTCCTATGTGCACACACTGTCCCGCTCAGCGAATCTAAACCAAACTATCATGAATGGTCCTACAAAGACATTCTGCAGCTATTGCCTGAAGAACAAAAACTTTGGTATGAAGCTTGTCGAGTAGAGCTAGGTATGCTCAAAAGACGTAAAGTCTTTGACTTGGTTGATCACCCTCGAAACCATAAGGTGATTAAAAATCGATGGGCATTTTTGACGTCAAAACAGATGGTCGTAAACGTGCCCGATTTGTAGCCAAAGGCTTCTCACAACAAGAAGGGATTGACTTTGACCAGATCTTCAGTCCTGTCGTACGATTTGAAACAGTGTGATGCATGTTCACCCTCAGGCTAGCTGCTTTAGAGAACTGGCATATCTCAGCACTAGACGTATGATCTGCCTACCTATATGGCAAATTGGACAAAGAAATCTTCATGGAATTACCTGAAGGGTTCATTCCCAAAGGTACTGAAGGCAAAGTCCTTTGACTTAATTGAGCTCTATATGGACTCAAACAGGCCAGCCTAGCCTGGTGGAAAGAATTAGACAAATCCATGAAAGATCTTGGCTTCACGTGACTGTATTTGGACACTGAGGAAAAGATAAAGTACTTGCCATCATATACGTTGACGACACAATGTTTTGCAGACCCATTAAATCAGTAGTGGAGAAAGCAAAAGCTGGCTTCATGAACAAATGGGAATGTTGTGGTCTCAGAGTTGCTAGTGAATTCCTCCGAATGAACATACATCAGGGAGACTGGACGTATGAGTGTCAGGTCCTGGTGCGTTGTTTCGGGCAACGTGGACTGGGGAGGGAGGATCGCTGATGGTTGCTCTCGTGCAACAAAAGACATGTCCGACACACCACGTGTCGGTCGGAAACTTGCCAGACGTCAGGGGGTACGCTACCCAGGACGTACTGATCGAAGGGCTATACAAACAGTGCGTGGCGCGCTCTTCGTGAAAGCGGTTTGCTCAACAGGCGTGCTGTATCATAGATAACAATGGCAGGCTGGATGACGTCCTCGTCCACGCATCTGGCAAAAAGACGGTACCGAGCCCAATGGAAACGGTGATCAGCTCGAATAAGCACGTGGTGGGCGGATGTTCGTTTGGACGGGGGAGCAACCAGACAGGGGTCCTCGCCGAACCGAGAGTCGAGTATGCGATCAATGTCGAGAACAAGGCGCAGGTCGCTGCGTTTAGGAACATCATTTGGTAGGCTATTTTTGTGGATGCAACTCAGCGCTCGACACGGTATACAACCCTTCTGTTAGGCCAGACGTGGAAGGGGCCAACAAGGACGCGCCTGCGTTTAGCCGGATCTTCAAGGATATGATCTTAGTGACGCGCAACGACAAACCCAGGCCACGAACAGGAAAGGGGACGGTGATGAAGAAGGCCACAATGACACTGGGCGAACCAGAGATGGGTGCGCTGTGAGTTTCTTGTGTTGTGTTCGTCCGCGTCTGTCCTCAGGGTTCCTAGATACGCAGCTGTGGAGGCAAGTGCCGAGGCTGGGATTGAGGTGCTACTCCCGGCATCATGGACCCAAGACGAGGTCGAAGACAGGTTGACTGATCTGCGTGAGAACGTATATTGTTGCCGTAGCATTCGCAGCGGTGCCGCCGCAGGGCGCTTAGTACTGTCTTCTCCTGATCTACTTCATTGGCAACAAAGAACTCGTTTGCGGCCGAGAATTTTGCCGAGAATTTTATCTGTTCAGGTCCGGGTTTTCAGTGTTAGCATATTGGCAGCTGTCAATGGGTTTAACATGAAATTCGATTTACATGGGAACCAACGCCAGCATCCGCCGTTCGTAGTACTGCCTGAAGAAAGAGTGAGTTCCAGTAAGGGGCATATGAATCAAGTAGAAATGCTCGCCACGTTTAGCGGAACATAATCTGCCCGGTTTGATCGTTTGATCACTCGGTGTCCCAGTGCCTAGCTCCCATCAACACCGCCTACCACTGATGGTACCTATGAACCTGAGACTTAACCAACAACATGCCATGGAAAAAAGTAGTGAGTTTACTTACCTGCAAGTCTAGGGTGCTCGCTCGCGACTCTGGGTTTGTTTGACTAAAATTGTATACCCGTTCCCCAACATTCCGATTAGTGTGATGTTCGATGTTCGGCGGAAGGCTGTTCAACCAGTAGACGGTAAGTATATCCTGTGTACCTGTACATGCCAAGGCCTAGAGACAACTTGCTGCACTTTTTTCCACCACTTCGATCAGACACTGTTTGTTGCATTGTCGCTCATCGATGCCATCATTTTTTCCGCGTCCATAGCTTCCGTTGCCACCTCCAGATCCCACAACCCAAGGCTGTCCTGAGAAAGCCAGTGATCGACACACTGAGCATGGCGTGGCTGATTGCACAGCTATGATTTGGTCCACGGCAGGTCAGTGCCGTGTGGTTGCAGAAGTATTTGTGCATGCGACAGCCGTCCATGCGGGCAAGCCCGTCAACATGTTTGAGCAGAGATTCGACAGGTCAGTCGTGTTCGTAACACTTCTCTGTGGATGGCCCAATCAGCATCATGACAGCCTGTCGTCCGTGTTCCTCGGGAACCGTATCATCGGGTCTTTGAGAGCCTCGCCACACGAGGCAATTCGAGAAGCAGTGTCTCGAATATCACAGGACGTCGTCTTTGCGAACCCCACTGAGCTTCAACAGCTTGCAGGCTGTTTGATTCGCTGCATGGCTGGCGTCGCGGTGGAGGCTTGTCTGTCAGCTCACCCGGATCCGAAAGCAAACATCGAGGCAAGATTATGCAGTCGGATTGGCGATGGCCAGAGGGTGGGCAATGACGACCAGGAGACGTGTCGCCATCGCCATGTCGTCTTATTGACCAGTTCGACGGGAGCGTTGGGGTCATATCTGCTTGCGTCCTTGTTGAATCGCGAGCTGTCGTGTACGCGTTCGATCGGCCCTCCAAAGCAACGACGATCCAACAACGACAGCGCGTCGCATCTAAGGATCGTAGACTCGACGTAGGCCAGCTCGATGCAGGAAAGCTCGTGTACGTCGAGGAAGACACATCACGAGTGAACTTGTCACTCGACGATTCGACATACGCCGAGATCCGCGATGCGGTGACGGTCGTCATACATGATGCTTGGGGTGTCGATTTCAATTGTCGTCCCTTGAGCCGCAGGTGAGGGGGTTCAGCACCTGATTGATATGGCCCACGCGTCTAGGTGGAAGACAAGGCCGAGGTTTTTGTTCACGTGAGAGGAGGTGCGGTATGATACAGGAGTCGCTGTAGCACTTGGTTATGGCGAGAGCAAGTATGTATCTGAGCGGGTGCGTACGCGTGTGGTCGACCTAAAGTTCTCGCGCTTACCACGGACGCCAGGTCTTCACGATGAGTGGGTTACCGGCGACGTCATTCGGGATCGGACAGGGGTGCACCGCGGGGCCGGGTGCGTGGTCGACTTTGAACTGGATTGTCGAGTCGAGTGTGCACTTGGGTGTGCTGCCCGACGCCTGCGGGGTCCACCATCACCGTTCACGTCACGTTTGGCTAACGTGGGTGTAAGGTCGTGCCCTGGCTTCCTCCCCACGCTGTCTGCGATGCGATACTCGATGTTGCGTCACGGTTTGCAGAGGACCCACCTCTTGTCGTCAACTTGGTGCATCCCCGGCCAGTCGCATGGAAGGGCCTGATACGGCCTATTGGGGAGATGCTTTATCAAAAGTGCCTGACGTCATCAGTCCTGGGGTTAATCCCATTCAGTCACTGGGTCACGCGATTGGACGCGTGCGTGCATGCAAACGAGGCCGATATGGGACGCGTGGTAAGTTCCATCAGAAACGGAGCTGTTACTGGTGCCGCCGCCGCCGCCTCTGATGATATGTTTTATTTATCTTGGGGGGTTCAAGCCTGCCATCAAATTGCTTGATGTTATGCGGATGTTGGCGGAGAGGGACGAGGGGTCGTTGGAGGAAGGATCGGAAGGCTTGGATTTGCAGTGTGTGCGAAACGGGCAGTGATGTGGCGCAATGGGTGGAATATTGGATGTCTGTGGGCATGTTCTCAGAAGGCGACCAAACGTCGAAAGTTGGGACGAGGACACGAGGCGTCCATGTGTCCAAGATACGAGTAAAATGTGAGACAGGGTCCATCCGATATGTTTTTTTCTTTCTTTTCTTTTCTTTTTTTTGGGGGGTCAAACAATACCGAATGCCGGACCTGTGCAAGTTCCTAGGAGACGAAGAATGCGGAGAATGGTGTTCTTTACAAATTTTGCTGAGAATCCAGTGCAGACGGCACGTGTACGATTGGCTACGTTTCTCGATCAGTTTTTTTATAATGGAATGGTGCATCCGCACACACAGTCCTCAAAGCCTCCTCGTCTGTCCCTAATATCCCTCTCAACATCCAAGCCCTCGACCATTCTAGACATTCCGTGGCTCTTTGGCAGCTACGCTCGAACACGACTCTTGCACTACCTCCGCTCAAGCTCCCGATTCTCGACGACAGCAGCCATATTCATAGACGAGCACCAAGAACAACGTATAGACATGGAGTGCCCCATACTGGTCTGGATGCTCTCGTTGAACCGCGATGTCACGACAGAGGTATGTGCCGTGTGTGTATCTCTCGCTCGTTCACTCTGCGACTGCGGCTCGGTCATTCCGATACATCGGAGATCATCGTACCGTGTCCTTTTTTTTTTTTTGGTTATGACCCCATTCTGACACATCGCCGGTGTGGTGCAGGAATACGACAAGTGTTATCATCTCGTGCGGGAATGTTCGCCACATGCGAGGATACCATACGATTGCACGTCCATCGAATCATTTCGTGAGTGTCTTTGTACGTTTGCGTCGATGCTGTCGGTGTTGCTCACCACCCCCGCAGGCCAGATCATATCTCAAATGCTCCCACTCCTCATGATGCGCCACCGACGGATATCGAGGACAAAGTGGAAAGATTGCGAAACGTCCGCCGGGAAACACTGGATAGAACAGGTCCGTCCGCCCCAACGTACATCCTCCGAAAGAGAAAACTTATCGACGCACCGATCGCGGCGCGGATCACACACAGTCCCCCGACGACATGCCCCCCGAAAAGTTCCTCCAATCCATGATAGGCTACCACCTCGCCTACGACAACTCCCTGTGTGGCATGGTCATGACCCAAGGCCGCCAACGACAGGTGATCAACATCGGTCTTGGCATCAAACAGCTCTGCGTCGAACCGCGTGGCGTCTCCGTCGCCGCCTACGCCGAATCCTTTGCCCACAAGGTGCGGCTACTCTCCTACCCTCTTCGGCATGCATAGCCTCACTCCTGTGCACGCGCCCGTGCGCCCATCACCCCCCTTGTACAGCTCACCCCGCTCGAATTGACGTTCATCGCCCCTGAACTCGGCGACGAAGTCGTCCTCCGCCGTCTATGCATCCTCCTCTCCCTCAAAGCCGCCTACATCAAAGCCGTCGGCCAATCCCGCGGCTTCGACTGGTCCCGTCTCGAATTCAACATCCCCAACGAGAGCGCGCGGGGAGACGACCACCCGCTCCAAGGCTGGGAATTCCGGGTGTTCAAGGCCCAGCTCGGGGTCCAGCGCAGCGGCGCTGTCATCGAAGAATCGTATCAGTGCGCGAGCGCGTTTTTTCGGGGGACGAAAGAGTCCAAGTTTATATGGCATGATAACGCCAAGGATTTGGAGGCGTGGGTGCAGTTTATCAATATCGATCAGATGATCAAGGTCATTCCCAAGTTGACGGCGTGATGGGATATGACTTTTTTTCTTTTTTCTTTTTTTTCCTTGCTTTCTTTCTTTTCATTCGTTCTTGTCGTGCGAGGTATGTACCATCACCCCCCCGAGATCGTTTGTACTACCCCCCTTTTTTCGCTTCTCTCATGTTTTTATCATGACATGTGTGCACGTGCAGCAGCTGGCTTCTTCTTCTTCCTCTCCGTGCCACGACCCAACCACGCTTCATCTTATTTATACTACACGACGAAAAGAATACCAAAAAGGAGGATCAAACACGAAACGAGGGTTCATCGTGTCATTCTGTCTCGTTGATGCAATACATGTGCATGGTGCTAGATGCTAACGACGACGACGACGACGGACATGACGAAGTAGAGACCTGTTTACTCGACTTTCAAAGTGGGCGTGGACGGATCCGACTCGGTCGAGGGTACGGGCGGACCCGTGTAATAAAACCGGCCGTCTATACCGTGTAACGTCCGGTCAGCATACCCTACACCCCGATAAACGACGGACGAACGCACCGACCCAATACCACACCGCGCTCATCACCGCAAACCCGACAAACACCACCGACGCATAATCTACCAAGAAAACCCACCGTCAGCTCGAACCAACAAGAATACACGCGCGCGCGCAAAAACACCCAACTCGTCGTCGCCTGCGTCACCGGTACAATCGCCGGCATCGAGAACAGGACGGTCGCAAATGCGACCCACAGCACCGCCAACACGTTCACGACCACGCCCACCCCACCGCCCAGCCGGAACGGCGCATCCTGGACGTCGCGCCGTCCTTGTGCAAGCGAGATGACGATCGGGAGCGCGTACGACGCGCCGAGACATATGACGGCGACGCCGACAAAGGCGTTGAAGGCCGTCGACGAGCCGAGGTAGATGAGCCCGAGGAGTACCTGGATCGACGTCGACAGCAAGAGCGCGTTTACGGGGACGTCGGGCAGGTAGGTGCTGATCTTGGAAAAGTGGGCGTGGAATGGGATAGCCTTGTCGCGCGCAAAGGCCCACGTGGCCCGTGATGCTGCGCACGAGATGGAGATGGCGCAAAACAAACCGATGCCAAAGACTAGACGCTGGGGTTGAGCTTTATTTTTTTCTGGAAAACGAAACGCACCGATGAACCACTAGGGATAGTGAGCCATGTCAAGAACGTGATCGCATACGGAAACTCACCAATCCAAAGCCCCCAGCCTGAGAACCCATTATGAGCGTGAACATGACGCCAATCGGTTGGCCAGAGCTAACTGAACATCGATACATGCGCTCAGGGATAGCAAGAAAAAACAACGCCACAGCCAATACGTGCCTTGCAACAACGTGGTGACATCGGGCAACGTGAACAAAATTGGGAGGAGGAAGATGATACCCCAGATGGTTCCTATCGGCACTGATAGTGACAACGCCTTTGGGAGGATCTTAGAAGGGTTGTGTACCTCTTCCGCCATACTCGTAACTATCACCATGCGTTCAGATGGATGACATCAGGTAGGATCTAACCTGCACTTACTCATGCCGATTGCTGCATACGTGTATGCTGAAGAATGGGAGGTTGAGTAGAGCCCACCAAAGGAAATGTGACATACCGGGCTAAACATCCACATTGGGCAGTCCCGTGAGCTTGGGTCAACCTTGGAACAGAGATCCGCTTACCGGGAGTAGACCGATGAAAAAGGACCAGCCAGGGGTCCAACCAGAAGCGGGTTCGAACCCAACCAACGCAAACGATGCTGAGCGACGACCTGCAGCTGCCTTTGCGGACAGACATATCAGGTTGACTGTCACCGCCATATGAGATGATAGCATGTGGAACGAGTGGATGTGTTTTCACCTATGATACCAAGGGCGGTCCAACACGCGCAAACGATCTAACGACAAGTCGTTTGCAAACATGGATGACGACGTGCAAGCGTGACGTACATCAATGGTTGGCAGATACTTGTTGAGGAACAAGCAAAATGCGCATGCTACAGCAGTAACCCCCAAAAAGATGACGTCTAGGCCAAGATGAGTGAGAAAAACGACGTCCGATTCGCAACGCACATGTTTGCCAGGCCGTGACTATCCAATCAGGGTAGTAGATGCCTGCCCCTGCCACAATCAGCTGACCAGTTCCTGAAAATAGCGCGAGGTGAGAACATGGTTTTCCGGGGAAATACTACGACATACCAAAGGTGACGCTCAATGTAACAGTCCAATTTCCGACCAGGTAAAGCCAGCCATTTATCCACGAAAAGACAAGCTTGTAGCGTGGTGGGGCTAAGCGATAACACCAATAGTATGCGCCTGCCGAAGTTGGGTACTTGGAGCAAATTTCGGCCAGAGACAGAGCGAGCATCTGGGTAAATGCGGAGACGAGAATCCATCTAGAGCGGATGTGGTGTCCATGGTGGATATATGATCGTTCGAAGCTGCTTACCCCCAAAGCATGACCGCTGGACCACCTCCAGCGAGGGAAGTGGCTATCGGGGCAGCCAGACCGTATGCTTGATGCTTGTCAGCAAGATAAGGGCACGACCACGATTGCAACTCACGGACGGCCATGATAGCTAGGATCACCCACACGTCAGCTCCTGCACGAGACCGGCTGCACTGGCAGACGAACCTAGCGTCACTACACGACAACATCAATACAAGAGCACCAGAATCGAAAGATAGTGCTTACTGAAAAGTATATGAAATAAGCCACGCGACTAAGAACGGTCAGCGCGGACGTTAGCGAGGCCATCTCGTAGATACACACTCTCGTCATTTCTTGGGTGTATCCGAGCTCTTCGAGCCCTTTCTGGGCTACGAGGTCCAAGTCGAGTACATCCGAGTCGTTCGTCGCCATGTCGGACTGTGAGCGTCGACGTGGAGAGGAAGAGGGCTTATCTCGGCTCCGTTGAGAAGTCATGGGAAAGTCGATGGCCCCAGTCAATGGATGAATCTTTGTCGCACGCTCCCATTCGGAGTCGGTGAGACACCAAGATTCGATTGAGATGTCCGTTCCATCGCTGTAACGAGCGGTAGATCGAGGAAGAACGCACCAAAATCCTGGGCATCGTCGTTGTCCGTTCCCAACTGTCAGACGCGTTGTTCGACGCAGTGACCAAACTAGTACGTACAAAGAATAGCGTCACCGAGACTGTGAATGGCGACATCGCTTAGCACGACGCCCCAAACGGCAGGTGGTCGACGTTGCCCCCCCTGAAGGCTGCGTTTGGTCGCTTCTTTCGCTTTTACCCCCATCTCATGCCTGCACTGACCAGGACCAGCGTCAGATGTTCACGATGTGCTAGCGTAGGCGAGTGGACTTCTTATATGCGCTGTTCTCGCTGCAAATCATCCATATATTGCGTACGCTCCAATCGTTTGTTCGAAGAGCATAACTTGGTTGATCAATATTCGCCCTCAGTCCAACGAGTGTCAAGTCTTAGACTGGCCATACCACAAGACAAAGTGCAACCCCGTTTTGCTGCCAGAGTCCCGCGCACCCTCGTGCAAAGTATGGGGCGTCACCATCCCATGCAACACCGACCGAGCACGCGGCGCTCGTGTTTTCGAAGCTAAACTCATCGACCCCTCACATCCGATACATACCAAAGGCATTCCTTGCCCGATATTTCGGCAAGTCGGCTTTCCCCTCGTCCTCTTTCGACACATCCCCTACGACCCCACCTTCATCACGCGTGACCCCGGACTGGACAATCAACTCGCTTCACACTTGCTCACCCACCCAAATACTGGCCATCCGGAGGAAAAGTGAGTCCTATCCCTAATTTCATTCCGTCCCGTGGTTGACGTGGCGTCTAGATGGAACAGAGCAGGTTACATGGGCACAGTATGTTTCGCGTTTGAATCCCTATCCTAACCGGTCTCGAATATCGCCCAGGTCACCGTCATGCGTCAAGATTTAAAATATCTTTCATTTGAAGAGATGGAGACAGCGCTAATGTATGTCGACCACATCCTCGACACGTTTCGCGATGGCGTCGCGCCAACTGGCCTCATGAACCCTGCTGGGTTTCAACGGTTCTGCCACAGATTCAAACAAGAGCGGATATCGAGTGGCAATACCGCGTTTGAGTCGATGCCTATTCCTCTTTGACGGACATTGCATGGTTGTACGACTAGCGTCGCTGTGATACTCTAATCATGATGCTGTATTAGCCTGTAAATGTGTACATTGCGCATAGTGCCTGTTGTACAACATTTCTGTATCACACGGACTCACGCTGGTTACTTGGATCGCACGCTCGTGCGACCCCGACTGTTCGCGTATACCCCACGGGTGTGCCACAAAGTTTATTGCCAGGAACATGGGTCTAGCGAGACTGCATGTCTGTGGAGACGACTCTCCCGCGAGGATTTTAGAGTCGAACAAGACGCAACCGTTTGTGAGGACGATGGTCCTTTCAGTGTGTACTTGCCCTGAGAATGTGCCAGCAACTGCGTTCGTCGTCGGCTATGCTTTCCGGAGTCATCCGTAGAGGGCGAGCAAAGGATCCGCAGAAGACAGGCGCTGTGTGGCTCACGTGTGTCGATGTTGGGAACGACTCGGAGGTCGAACGGACGTAGGTCCGATCTGAGTCACAGTGGCCATGGAACCCAAGCTAGCCTGGTCTACGACTGTCGATCTCATCGGGGATTGCCTTGGACTTGACGGCCACGATATGACTGAACACCTCGCCACTGCAGAGTCACCAAGTGACCACCTCCCGCATTGTCATCGCGAGTCTCGATTCGAACGGACGGACGTAATGGGTGGTCAAGTTTTCGTCGCTCATGAGTGGACCCATCGAAAACCTTGACTCGACTGACTCAAAGTCTCGTGTCTGTACGTCTTTTCCACGGCGCTTCAGCACAAGATTCGCGGTCACTGCGATACCCACGGGACAAGGCCATCGAATCCCAGCATTAGGACATTGTCTCCGCCCTCTTCTCTTCAAGTTTAAACGGTAGTGAGTCGACTGGCAACGACATTCGATCGCGCCGCCAGTTGTCTTGACAAGTCTCCTCCGATCGCGCACTACCCCCCCCCCAGCAAGGCCAGCCCATCTTATTCTCGACCACGACCCTCCGGCGGACACGGCAACGAGCGCTGAGCCGTGGCCGGTGACCATGGGACATCGCTGGGGCTATATCGATGAAGAACCTGGATCTCGTTGCGTGGGGTCCCGGCGGTATAGACGCCTTCAAAGCGGATTCCTGATCCTCTTTTTTTTTTAGTTTTTCTTCTTCCCTTTTTTTTCGCAGGGCGACCCTGTGACATGATCATGGCACTGGGCCACGGAACGTGGAGGCGCCGCTCGCTTACCAGTTGGGTCCCGTCCACCCCATCACAGCAAGTCCAAAGACATCCATTACTGGCCACAAAGAAGGACCCTTGAACGGCGTTGCAGATTAGCTCAAAACTCAGGGTGCGTTGTCAAAGTGATATACGCGTAAACGAGAAACTACTAGCCGCCGATTTGGCGACGTCGGCTTTTTTTTTCTGCTGCCACAATCCGTCCTTTTCAAGACATACAGGACGAGATCGATCGTGCATTCCAACGAGGTGAGGCGCGTGGGCGAACTATCTTATTATCACATTTACTCCACTTGGCAAGTCAGCATGAGGCTGATCCCTGCTACGGAACAGAAACCACTGCCGCTTCCGTCATGTCCACACCGACCGAGTTGCCGACACCCGCCACGACTTGAACGTTCGGTCAGTTCAGGTCCACAATCTCCCCAATTTCGGTAGTCTAGCCCATCGGGCATCATGTCGGTGCCCTTGAAGATTCATCACGTGTATCAAACGGCTACCATAAAACCCCCTAGGCGCAAACAGGTTCGTTCAACCCCGCTCCGCTCTCTGTATTGTATTTTTTTTCTCTCACCTGAGCAAGCGATGTCGCTTCTCAAGGTCCCTATCCTCCTCCCGTCCGTTTGGCTCTTCAACATATCCTTCATGTCCCCTAACGCCCCTCCTGACGAATCTGAATGTGTATATGGTGCCTTTTATGAACGTATATGTCCCACCACATGGCCAATTCTACACAGGGTATGCATCCTTTCCCGCCACGCCCTACGGTACCCATGCCCATGATCAAAGATCTGACCCACCCTCTTCCGAACCACAGCTCTCCGCCTCCATCCCATGCATCGCCGAACTGACCGTCCTCCTCGCCATTGACATACCCTCCTCCCTCTCCTCCAAAGTCCTCTCCCAACTCGTCCTCACCGGCGGCCAACTCCCCACCGCACACGTCAACCACTGCTTCCTTCTCGGATCCCTTATTGCCGCCATCGGCGGCCTCGGTCGTCTCTGGTGCTTCCGCGCCCTCGGACGCTACTTCACCCACCAGCTCGCCGTGCGCAAGGACCACGCGCTCGTCACGACCGGGCCGTACGCTCTCGTGCGGCACCCCGGGTACCTCTTCGGGCAGCTCAGCGCGCTGGGCATGTCGCTCGTCATCGCGAGCCCGGGATCGTTTACGCGCCGGTGTGGCTGGCTCAGGACGACGCTCGGGCGGGCGGTGATCGGGGTGTGGGTGGTGCAGATCGTGTTGGGGTGGGTGTTGAGCTATGCAAGGTGTCGGAGCGAGGATGCGTTGTTGAGGGCGCGGTTTGGGGAGGAGTGGGTGCGGTATTCGAGAAGGGTGCGATATCGGATGATTCCTGGTGTGTATTAGAGTGTGGTTGTAGGTGCGTACGTGCCTGTGTATCATACATAGAGCTATGTAGTATGGTTGCGATGTACGACGCGTCGGAACGTCCACCCTTGACCTAGGATACGGTTCAGACGTTCATGTATAGTATGGAAATGTACCCCTTGCTCTGTCCTGATGGAAACATGTTTGCACCTCCCAGGGGAATCGAGCGATGTTGTCGATATAAGTGCTCGAGTCTTGAAGGCCCATCGTCGGAAGCTTGAACACGTACACTATCCCATGTGCTTCGGCGCGATTCGCTGGGCCGTTAAACGCATAAAAAAAATCGGTCAGTCGCGACGGACTTGCCTCAGTCAGGACCTCTTTTAGAAGCTTGAAAGCAACTAGATTAAATACCCGAGCGGGGCACCAATCGTCCTAGTTCTTCTCCCTCTCTCCCTCGTGCTGGAACTCTTCTCCCCAATCCAACCTTGGGTTTTACTTAAAGCCTTGCTGTAGGCTCCGAGTAGAAAAAATCCGAGTCGTTCCGGGTAGCAATTTATCTATTCCCGATAGCGCTTGATAACATACCCTCCAAGTTAGCCTACCACACACTCTCTCATCACGGCTGGCTGCCGTCCCCCTGAATTTCGCCTCCTGTGCCTGCCTCGTTAGCAGAGAACCCCCACAACAGTGTCGTGATTTTGCTCTCGCTTTCCTGTTTCATTGCCACGAGCTGCACAATCTCTCGCACTGCTCTGCTGACGTAGGTGAGTACTAATCTGGGGTCTGGCTCGTGCGCCATATATGAAGAGCCAGATCGTTGACGGCGGTGGGGTACCAACAGACACCCTGATAGACTACCAAGTCCATATCTCGCTCTCGTTACGGCATACTGATCTGAGATTCAGACCACTGGGCGCAGGCGCAACGACACAAACAAACAGACTCACCGCGTGGATCGTCGCGCCGAACCCTCATATGTCTATATGTGCATTAATGCAATGCGGTCAATCCTGAATGGCCATGACGATGACGTGAACGAATCTCTTTGAAGAATCCAAAACAAGCCAGCGTCATGGCAGTGGCAATCAAACAAAGTTGAGATGAAGAAAAAAAATGCGGCATGCCAGTGGAGACAGTGCGCCGCGTTCCGCATCAATATGGGTCGGGATTCTCGGGCACCATGCCATGTCCATCATCAGGTTCGGGTAGACGCTTGTCATATGTCCATGTCATGTCGTCCTGGTCCAGGTTTTCAACATGGCCACCCGCGTCGACGAGCAACCTGGCGCTCTCGTTGCTGTACGTTCTTTGTAGGCTGGGTGTCCAATGTTCGTATGAAGGGCGGAGGACTGAAAATGAGCACGCGAACCTCATCGTAAGAGAAAAAATGTCGGGATCTCAGCCACAAGACGCGTACAAGATGATTAATTTGGTGAACCTACTTACTTCAAGTTGAGGGTCGTCCCATGAGCCCAAGAGTGATCCATGAAGCCATCAAGCGAGCGAGACCAGAGGGTGGGCCGTATCACTTATGTCTTCGAGTACAAGTGAAAGTAGACTCGCGGGATCGGAGTATTACAACAACTGAACACATTATCATTGGTGAGGCATCCCTCTTTGTCCCATGTGGCCAGGCATGGACCTTCCTGTCTGGTTGACCAAACATGTTCTTCTTCGCAATCTGACGACAGCGTCTTCAGGGTGGTCTCCGGAGTCGGTGGCAGGCATGGATTGTTGCCAAACATGTCGTCGTTGATCTCATATGAGACGATATTATGGATGAGGTGAGGTGAGGTCGATGTCTGGTACCTATAATAGGTTTGTAAGCCATTACGCAAATTAAGGCGTTTATGAGAAATTCGATGTTTCTGTGATGTGTTTGATCCAAAAAAAATGATGGACCTTGTGTCACGTTTCACTCGTAGCTTGGACACATGGACGCCTCGTGTCCTCGTCCAGACTTGTCGACGTTTGGTCGCCTTCTGAGAACATGCCCACAGACATCCAATATTCCACCCACCGCCCGTGGGCGATTCGAGTGTACGCACCGTCTGACTGACTCGTTCCGCCACCCCCGTTTCGCACCCCGCAAACCCAAGCGCTTCCGATCCTTCCGACGACGACCCCTTCGTCCCTCTCCGCCAACGTCTGCATGAAATTGAGCAACTTGATGGCAGGCTTGAACCTCCAAGGCAAATAAAAGTATTAAAAAAAATATCGTCGACGGCGGCGGAGGCGGCGCCAGTCACGTTAAACCTCACCACGCGTCTCATGTCGGCTTCGTTTGCATGCGCGCACGCGTCCAATCGCGTGACCCATTGGCTGAATGGGATTAGCCCCAGGA
Source organism: Boletus semigastroideus (assembly GCA_038090295.1). NCBI lineage: Eukaryota > Fungi > Basidiomycota > Agaricomycetes > Boletales > Boletaceae > Boletus > Boletus semigastroideus. Next base: position 38,997 of record JBBPMK010000064.1, on the reverse strand, counting down.
CAGATGACGTCAGGTGCTTTTGATAAAGCATCTCGCCCATGTTCTGCATCAGGTCCCTCCACGCGACTGGCCGTGGATGCACCAAGTTGACGACAAGAGGTGGCGCCTCGTCTGCAAACCCAACGTCGAGTATCGCGTCGCAAACGGCGTGTGGAGGAAGCCAGGACGCGACCTTGTGTGAACGTCAGTGAATTGCGATCTGAGCAGTCACGGTAGACTTACCCCGCTGGCATCGGGCAGTGCACCCAAGTGCACGCTCGACTTGACAATGATAGGGATCCAGTTCGAAGTCGACCGCGCACCCCACGTACCGCCTGTAATCTGTCCGATCCTGAATGAGGTCGCCGGTAACCCGCTCATCGTAAGAATCTGGCGTCCGGGGTGAGCGCGATATCTCTAGGTCGACCACACGCGTACGCACCTGTTCAGATGCGTACTTGCTCACTCCTGCATCGTATTGCACCTCCTCCGGGAATGTACCCCTGCTTTTATCCCATCCCTGTGCCGATCCGATAGACGACGTGAACAAAAACCTCGGCTTCGTCTTCCACCTAGACGCGCGAGCCAAATCAATCAAGTGCCGCATTCCCCTCACCTGTGGCTCAAAGGACGACAACCCCAGATTGAAATCGACACGCCACGCATTATGTATGATCACCGTCACCGCATCGCGGATCTCGGCGTATGTCGAATCGTCGAGTGACAGGTTCAATCGTGAGGTGTCTCCCTCGATGTACACGAGCTTTTCTGCACCGAGCAGGCCCACGTCGAGTTCACGATCTTCGAATGCAACGTGCTGTCGCCGCTGAATCGTCGTCGCTTTGGAAGGCCGGTTGAACGCGTACACGACAGCAACGTCCTCGCAGTTCAGCAAGGACGCAAGTAGATACGACCCCAGCGCTCCCGTCGAACCAGTCAACAACACGACATGGCGATGGTGACATGCCTCCCAGTCGTCATCGCCCACCCTCAGGCCGTCTCCAAATCCGACCGCGTACTTGGAAATCATGGCCTCGATGTCTGCTTTCGGATCCGGGGCAGCCAACGGACAAGCCTCCAGGCCCACGCAGCCAATCAGATGTCTTGCAAGCTGTCGAAGCCTGGGGTTGTAAAGACGGTGTCCTGTGATATTCGAGACGCTGCTTCGCGAATTGCCTCGTGCGGCGAGGCTCTCAGAGACCCGATGATGCGGTTTCTGAGGAATGTGGACGGTATGCTGTTATGATGCTGATTGAGCCATCCACGGAGAAGCATCACGAACATGACTGACCTGTCGAATCCCTGTTCAAACACGTCGACGCAACGTCGACGGGCTTGCCCGCATAGACGGCTGTCGCATGTACTACCAACCAGTCTTCAACCTGGTTCTGGTCCAATCCCTGCTGATACTTCTTTCTGATTCATGTTATATGAACTAAACTGAGCCCATCAATTGATATCATCCAACAGTAGCTAAAACAGATTGTCTACCTCCTTCCCTCACTGTCCAAATGCATTCTGACTGGCCTCTGCCAACACAAACTCATCACACTCAATCCTGCTCTTCTTGACATCCACCATGTACAAGAAAATTGTACTGAATGCACCTCTGTTGGACCATCAGAAACACATCTGTGAGACTTTGAACTGGAAGACATACAGGCCAAAAAGAAAAGCAAAGGGCATGTTATTGTTGTTCCCTGATGCTGTGATGATGGCAGATGATACAAGTGGGCCAATGAATGCAGATGTTTTTCCAACCTGTATGTGGAAAGTAAGGTATTGTCTAACATTGCATATCAGAATAACATACCACTGAGAACAGTGCAAAGAATAGGAACCTAGAACATGATAAAACTCATGTGAAACACAGAGAAGAGTAATTAAAACCCACATTTGAGGAAGAGGTGAAACCTCACTAATCATGGTCTGGCTGTAGGCATACCATGGGCAAACCATCAGACCATAATATACTTGGTATAGCCTGCAAACAGCCATCAAGTAAATTGAAAGTAAATATGGAAGGAATCCTTACCATATCTCCCAAACATTCTTGAATCCAAATTTATTGGTATGCACTCCTATGAGACCCCACACAGTGAGAATCTAGTGATGATTAGGAAGACCAGAATCAAGGCAATGGCTCTAACAAACCAATATCCAAAAGACATTGAAGGACAACATCTGTAAAACCTTTACAAACATATTTTCACACATTGAAAGTCTGACTTACATTCTTGGTTGATATCCTATACTTTTTCTGAACCAACCAAAACCCACTAGGAGTAGGAAATGAGTTTGCTGTAGCCAAAGAAACAAGAAAAGAAAAGGCTTACTAGATTCCAAGAGCTTGGGTTATAATACCAACAATCAACAACAATGTCAATTGGAGAGTGGAATATGTGACAATACTATACACAATATTTTCAGAAGCATTGGACAAATGAATATCGGTAACATACCTGTTTTGCAGAGTTCCAATAACAGTTCTGTAGAAAAGTAAGTCAATAAATGTTTATTCTGAGAACTTGAACCATACACAGTCGTATTTAGAACATCACCCCTGGATTGTTCAAGCCAATCAGTAAACCAAAGCCAAATCCCGGGCAAAATGAACACGCACATAAGGAAGTAAAAGATGAGATATAGGAATGTCTGTTTGAGCCGCATACATTCCTTAATCGCAACATATGTCTGCCGGAACCCGATCGTCAAAAGAGAGCTTCCGGGAGGAAGTGACAATCCAGGTCGACGTTTCTCAAGAATGAACCAAGGTAGAGCCAAAGCCACTGTATTGAGTTGAGCGGGCTCAGTGCGCCACATCGAACAAAGTATCACGCACACCAAACTGCGCCTGAGAATGCTATGAGCACACTAAATGCTTTCGTGTTGTTCTCCGTGCTTTCCCCGGCTTTCAACCCTTCGAGAATACCCACCATGATCACAAGGATGCATACTTCCCCGACGGAAGAAACAGTGAACGATATGTTCGAAACCCTGTTTCTGGACAAAGACTCGAAAGCGGCATGTTCATCCGCACTGGAAGATGAATCAGAAGGTAAATGTCATGATGTTCCAGACCTCACTTTTGAGTCCCTTCGCTAACTTGTTTGGCTGACTCTCGGACCTCCGGTAGATTATGGGTCAAACCTGGGAATGCAGCAGTCCAAAATGTAAGGGCACCCTTTTTCAATATTAGCTATGAGGGTAAAAACTATTTAGGTGTGGCGGCGCATACCTGATATGTTATTACTAGCAGGAACGTGAGCAGTTGCATCTCTCGACGTTGTTACATCGCGGGAAATAAACAAACTCACGACCCAAGATATAGAGAGCGACGCCTGCCTGCCACTTGGAAGGGTCTTCAACGCCAAGCCACGCAAAAGAGACAGCGACCGCGAGTAGCGTAAATATGATGGTGATGTTGGGTCTCGGACCGCGTCAGAGATGGGATTGACAATGATGGGGTATGTGGATTCACCTCCATTGACCGTAGTCGGCCCAGGCGCCAATGACGAGAAGCAGGACAGCTTGAATGGCGAAACTGATTCCGTTCGTGAGGAGAACGATAGAGTTGACTGTCACGGTGAAGCGGTCAACAACCTTGCTACAAGTATACAATGAGAATACGAACTGTCCCTGATCCGTCCGAGGTAAGGGAGTACACATCCCGTGCTGGCACCGCACGGCGCAGAATATGGAGGATGCGCGGGATCATAGCCGGCAAGATAGAGCAAGTTCTGGAATTGTGAGGGACCAAAGTTGAAGCCAGATAAACCATTGTTTCCCTAGAGAACAATTAGCTGAGCTTCGAGAGATGACCCTAAAGGACGTACAACGTAATAGAGATAGAAGGCCCAAAGCTCTCTACGGGTTGTGATGAACGCCGCGTCTGCCGTTTCAGACTCAGCTGGTGTTGCAACCAACAACTTGTCACCCGAACGATTGGGAGACTCAAGGCTGGAATGCCCAAGCTGCTCACTCTTCGGTAGGCTCATGGTTGTTGAGACCAGCTTGGGACTGCGACGTGAGCCCCGATCGCCTAAATGGTTCCACGTTCACATGGCACCTTGTTCGGACCGTTCGACTTCGAATGTGTGTAAGCCTTCCCATCGATACTTGCCTTTGTTTTCCCCTTCTTGTCAAGTGATCCCGCCAGCATCGGAGCGTGGACTGACCACATCAAAACGTTTGATGGTTGTTTGCTCAAAATAGGTTGTCCATACTACCAGGCCACAACCGACCCTGTGATATTGGAGAGTCACCGACCGGGACGGCCACCGTCTATGCTACTCGCAACCCATTGACAAGGGCCCCAGGCCAAGGGATTGTAGCTCTTGTCATGATCCGACGACAGGGTTTCTGAACATTCGTTGTGCGGTCCGCCAATGCTGGGATACAGGATTTTACTACAGTGTCTCTATTCACGATACCAATCAAGGGACACACATGACGTCACCAATGTAACTTGTGCGTGGGGCATTGATATCCCCATTGATTCTTGAAGAGGTACAGCTGGTGATAGTCCTCTGCGTCATACCACGGCCCAGCTTCGATGATCTCCGTGACGATTTTCTTTCCCTTGGGTGCAAAATGCTTCTCCTGGACCTCCTCCGTGACGCGTTGTGCGATACTGGCTTGCTCGGGCCCGTGGGTGTAGATGGCAGACCGATATTCTAGTATGCGCGTGACAAGGATCAAAAGACGGTCTATCGGATAGTCTTCACGACGTACGAGTACCGGTGTCTCCCCCTTGTCTGTTCACCGTCGTTGGATCATGCGTGCGATAAAAGAACTCTGGGCAGGATCCGTCAGTGTCTGAAACGGAGCACTGCCACAGCCATGGTATCACCGCATGCACCCACCTACGAGTTCCTCGTACGTGACGATGGAGGGATCAAATTCGATCCTCAACGCCTCCGCGTGGTCCGTCGTGCCAGAACATACTTCATTATAGCGTGGCTTGGTCGACGATTCCTTGCCTCCCGTGTATCCCACCGCGGTCTTCAAGATACCCTTGTTCTCAGAGGGTGGGTAGTGTTTCAAGAAGATGTGCTCTACGCCCCAGAAACATCCTCCCGCAAAAGTAGCGATCTCGGGCTGTGATTCTATCCCATGAGCAGGCAGTCAGCGTTTGCTGTATATACACGTCGGGATTGCATAATCCGCACCTGAAGTCATTTTGGCGCGATATTGAGATGCGTCGATACCACCACTTGTAGAGAATGCTTTCGAAGCGAATGAGGCAATTCCTGAGCGAACTTTCCCAAACATGGGGAACAAAGAACGCGCAATTGCACGTACTTATAGGCTGAATGAAAGCCACAGGAGGAGGCGGTGGTGATGGTAGCTCTCACATGACCAGGCTTAGCATGACCGTGCATTTAGTCATCCTCAGTAAGCACCTTTCCCACCCGCAGTCAATCATCAACCTATGCGTCGCTGTAACAGATCGAGACCATCCCACGTGATGAACTATCGTAACACAAACCTATCCCTTAGTATGATCCATGAAGCTGGCGATTTTCCCGGTGGGCAAGCAGATCCTTTAGCCCAGGATTGGAACTGTGTCCGATTCTCGAAAACTTGAAGAACGCCAAATTTGTCCCAGAGGAAGGGGGCGCGCGTTGGTGGCCTGCCACTTGTGCCTCGGGGATCAAATGATGGTTGTATTCAAGACTTGCTCGCGCGGTTCCTGTCGTATGGGTGTGGAGAGCTCAAGGAGGCTATGTTGATGGTTGTTACATGACCCGAGAACAGTAAGTAGACGACATTGGAGAAGTTGGACGTCTGTGCCACTTATCCACAGCACACCGAGACCCAAAAACTAAAACCAAAACCACAAAATGGCACCCGCTCGCCAAACAAAAAAACCACACCTAATGTTCCCGATTACAGAGCCTCCCTATAAGGGGTGGCGTTACGTGTCACCGCAATTGGGCTACTTTACGCTGGTTTCCCGACACCAGTGATAAATACTGCCCTAAATACACCAGGACCTTAGTACTACGGCTGAGTCGGTAGGAAGAAGTCTGTACCTGGCACGTGCCCGGCTAATTTATCTGTATCTGCTCGGCAAAGATATGTGGCTGAGCCCCGCGTCGAAAGCTTCTCCCTCTACCCTCATCATTCCCTACGTCGTCCACGCCCATCCCGCCCGCTGTCCGCCGTCGGCACTGTTCAGCGCACGTCAAGCCAGCTCCGGACGCCATCCTCATTGTTCGTGGGACGGTTTTAAGTGTCAAGCATGTCCTAGGCGGTACGCAACGCCGCGTCACCCTTGTCCTCCTCGATCACAACGTCTCCTGCGCTTATCCTGCCTGTCGCCTCTCTCCCAGTATGTATTCTTCGCTCTGGACGTCGTTCTCGGCGGCTTACGTCTTTTTACGCAGCCTCTTTGTGCCCTGCGCATCGTGCAACGCCGCCGCCCCTCCCGCTCGCTCAGCGCACAACCCGCCCGCCGCCCCCTCGTCGTTCCTGGCCTAGAAACGACGACGCCTCACTCTCTGCTCGTTTCAGAGCCCACTCGCTTACCATTTTCCCTCTCTACATCGACCGGGCGAGCGTACAACGCCGCCGCTCCCCCCTGCTTGCTCAGCGCACATCCTGCTGACGTCTTTGCAAGCCATACATCGTTCTCGGCCCAGGTACGACGCTATTATCCCCACTTTATCTCAGAGCCTCATCTTGTCCACTGGACAGCTTGCAACGATCCCGCCGCTTTGGCTTGTCGTCTCCCTCTTTTCACGTTGTTTTCGGCCCAGGTACGATGCCGTTATTCCCGTTTTTGCTCGGAGCCTGCAAGTAATCGAGTAGCTTGATGGCAGGCTTGAGTGTCAAGGGATCCAAGATAAAAATAAACATGTCGTCAACGATGTCGCACACTTTTCCAGGATCCGTTTCTGATGGAAGTAAAACTCACCATTCGTTTCATATCAGCGTCGCTTGCTTGTGCGCCGCACGCCTTCAATCGCATGACCCGTTGACTGAATGGAATCAACTCGAGGACTGAGGATGTCAGATGCTTTTCATAAAGCACCGTGCCTATGTTCTGCATCAGGTCCCTCCACGCGACTGGCCGGGGATGCACCAAGTTGACGGCAAGAGGCGGCTTCTCCTCTGCATACGCAACGTCGAGTATCGCATTGCAGACGGCATGGGGAGGAAGCCAGGACGCAACCTTGCACCCACGTCAGCCAAACGCGACATGAACGGTCATGGTGGCTTACCCCGCAGGCGTCGGGCAGTGCACCCAAGTCCACGCTTGACTTGACGATGATGGGGATTCAGTTCGAAGTCGACCACGCACCCCGCGGTGCACCCCCCGTGATCTGTCCAATCCTGAACGACGTCGCCGGTAACCCACTCAGAACGCGAGAACTTTAGGTTGACTACATACACACGTACGCACCCGCTCAGACACATACTCGCTCACACCGTAACCCGGCCCTACAGCGACTCCCCTGCGCTTATCCCGCCCCTGCGCCGATGAGACAGATGATGTGAACAAGAACCTCGCCTTCGTCGTCCACTTAGGCGCACGTGCCAAATCAATCAAGTGCTGCGTCCCCTTCACCTGCGGTCCAAAGGACGACAACGCGAGATTGAAATCGACACGTCAAGCATTATGTATGATGATTGTCACCGTGTCGCGGACCTCAGCGTACTTGCAGGCGTCGAGCGACAGGTTCGGTCGTGATTCGTCTCCCTCGACGTAGACGTGCCCTTCTGACTCGAGCAGGGCAATATCGAGCCCGCGGTCCTCGAATGCAACGCGCTGTCGATGTTGGATCATATCCGACTTGGAGCGTCGGTTGAACGCATACACAACGGTGACGTCCTCGTGGGCCAACAAGGACGCAATCAGATACGACCCAAGCCCCCCCGTCGAACCAGTCAACAACACGACATGGCGATGATGACAGGTCTCCCAGTCGTCATCGTCCGCTCTCAAGCCGTCTCCCAATCCGACCGCGTACTTGGCAATCATGGCCTCGATGTCTGCTTTCGGATCCAAGCGACAAGCCTCCACCCCGACGCCAGCCACGCAGCGAATTAAATGGCTTGCAAGTTGTCGAAGAGTAGGGTTCGCGAAGACCACGTTTTGGCCAATTTTCGACACTGCTGCTCGAATTGCTTCGTGCGAGGAAGCTCTCATGAACCCAATGATGCGATTCTTGAGAAACGTGGACGATAGGCTGTATCATAGGTCCCCGAATTCAGAATCGGAGTCCTTGCTCAAATAGGTCCACGTCAACCTGAACGAGCTTCGGCTGTAGTGCGATGTAGTAAATAACGCCATCGTGAGGTACTATAGTTGCAACTGCACACGACTCAGTTGCCCGTGTTGTGCTATGTGGGACATCCAACAGTCACGTAATTCCACAATACAACATCACACATGTACCAAGTTACAACTATAATGGTAGGGTGAGAACGCACTGTTTGGCGCATTTCCAAAGGCACGAGCGAAGTTGAAACATGCCTTGGGTGACAGTCAGGAAAGAGGGGTGGGGTATGGGGTAACAACGCACCGTTTATTGAAGGTGCGGGCGTGAGGGGCAAGCCAATGGTCGTTCAGATGTGCCAGCTGAGATTCGAGACTGAAAATCTAATCACCGAGTTTATTTTCACGATCCTGGGTGGGGCCCATCGGCCGCTAGGAAAAGTTTTTCCTAAGCTGAAACGACGCGCAAAACACCTTGACAAGGCGATTTTTAGCTTCCTTCTCTTCAAGCTGCAACCCGGCGAGCGAATAGTCAGCGTCCAGCTGTACATGTGCCTGCTTCACCTCATCCAGCCTGTTCCTCGTCATCTCCAAGCCGCTCTCGTACTCCCTTCGCACGTCTCTCCCACTCGCTCGCCCGTTGTTGCGCCTGTATCAGATTTTGCTTCGCGGCAGTCACACTACGCTCGCTGTTGGAAGCCCAGAGCTCCTGGTCGCGTACCCGTTTCTGGGGGTTGGCGATGCTGGTTGGCGTTCAAGTAGGTACGATGGGGGGGATGGGCGACGGCCGGCGCACGCATGGGAGCGAACGGCAAGCGGTGGCGCTCAGGTTGGGGGTGCGGCGATGGACGATGCCTGGTGTATCTCTGGGGACGAACAGCAAGCGAACACGCTCAAAAAGACACGATGAGGGTGATTTTGGTGGCAGGTGGTTTTGCAAATGGAAGCAGTGAGCGCCTGCGCTCGAATGACATAGTTGGGAGGGTTGCAGTGTGAGCAGTTGAGCTCGTCGACCGCTTGGGACGGGTCCTGACAAGGTGGGGCACATCGAAAGAGTCAATGCATCAGGGAGGGGTCTGGATGCGACGGAGATGTGCCGAACGAACCAGGGGTTCATCGACACTTTGCGAGAGGTCCAGGAGAGACGGGGAGGTGTCAGACGAGTCGTTGAGCTCATTGACGCATTAGGAGGGACCCCAAACCGGTCTGGAAGCATCGAAGGAACCGCTGGGCTTGTCAACGCGCCGGGACGTGTCCAGGAGGCGTCAGGGCGTCAAACGAGCTGTTAGGTTCGTCGACGCCTCCGGAGGGAGATGGGCAGATGGGTTGGGCTCGTTGATGCGCCAGAAGGGATCCATGAGGGGAGGGGGCACGTCAAAAGAGCCCTCGGGCCCGTTGCCGCGTCGGAAGGGATCCAAGTGGCGGGCGGTGCGTCGAAACAAGCCGTTCGGCTCGTTGACACATGACAGGATTGGTCGAACAACCCATTGCGTTCGTCAACGCATCGAGTGAGTCCGAGTGACAAGCGGGTGCGTGCTCGTTGACGCGTCGGGAGAGGTCCAGCCGGAACATGGGTGCGTCGAGCCATTGGGCTCGAGACGACTTGGGGGGGCCCGACACGGCGGGGGCGACCGGCGGTGTTTGCGTTGGGACGTGTGGGCAATGGCGTCCTGGACGATGGCTGGTGTACGAATGGTCGACCAGTCAGACCGGTGACCTTTGACCGGTAGCGAGGGGGCGACGTGGCTAGCGACGCAACAGAACTCCGTCACGGTGCGTCACTGCGGCGTTAGCGAATCATGTCGTCTAATCTTTCCTTGGGCTACTACTACCGAATGCATGGCAATCTCAGAGCTGTCGCCAGTGTCGAAGTGCCCCCCGACGCGATTGTCGAAGACTGCAAAGGGTGTATCTTGCAAAAGGAAAGGAGTGCGACACCCGAGAGGCTGGTAGATCTCTACAGCTTCCCCGTGGGGGAATACTTATCTCTGGAAAATCTATCCTTCTGCAGACCCAGCACACATAGACTGATGTTTGCGGACGCGTAACCTTGCTGTCCAGCGTTCAAAGCCCTCCTCTGGTCGAGGACCAAACCCAAGTGTCCAAGGATGTTGTATGTATTTCGTTCCTGACACCCTCGTTTCCATCAATTCAATCTCGCCTGGAAACTGTTGTGAGGTCTCTCACCAGTCCTCCCTCTTACAACGCAGAGTCTCTGTCATCGCCGACACTGGCATGCTCAACATTACCACCAGGATACTCGACACCACAGGCTTGGGAATCATCAAGTGCGCCATGAAACGCAGCGACTCTGGTTTGGGACACGGATGCAATATATTGGTTAGGGGGTCGCACCGATCGAGTCGGAGCATAGGCGGCTCCCTCGAGGCGGACAACGCTTACCGGGCTTGCCTGGCGCAGAAGGGAGAACAGGTGATCGTAATGGTTAAACTGATGGAGTTATAGGTGGCATGTGGTGCATTGGCCGTCCATCACGCGTAACGTCAATAACTTGGGTCCGGACCACGGCATTCCCCAGCCAGCTTGGCCGACTTGATTGCCTCCATTCAGCAAGGATCATGCACTGATTCGCCAGTTGTTCTGCCACCGCCTCCACACGTGGTGCCAATGTGCGCCTTATTCAAGCTGCTATGTTCATTTCGGATTCGAGAGACGCTACCGTTCAGCTATTTATTTGCCCGATGAAGTGTGAGTCATGCGTATCTTTCTGATTTGTGTGGCCTGTAAGGGCTGAGCTGCATCGCCTTCACCCAGATTTACCAAAATAACACTTCTGTAACTTGACCAGGCCGTGGTTATTGACAAACGTTCACGGCGAACTCGAGAGCCGAGTCAACGCTCCTGTGAGTTCATGACTCACTTTGAACGGGCCATCATTGATCATGCTTCTTTTAGTATCAGTCAACAGCCTCATAACACCGCATTGCCGCGACAACGATTGCGTGGTTTGCCCGATTACGAAGTTGTTTCGGCATGATTTGAATGCCATGGCAGGCTGCAACCCGATCGATGCGCGAGAGTCGCATATATACCGTCACGACCCCAATGGTTCCATCCGTCTTCACATCATTTCCCGTGCACTCATTATTGAACAACCATGACACCTTCCGTTGCACCTGTACTTGTGGTAAGTCCCTTCCGCAGACTATGCATTTGCAAGGGACTAACTGAATGTTGCGTCGTACACTAGGTTGGTGCTGGGCCATCCGGGCTCGTCGCGGCGCTCACCCTGCTTCAGAACAACATCCCCGTCCGAATCATCGCCAAGGAACTCGATCACCGTGGCGGTCAGCGCGGTAACGGTATTTGGGTGAGCCCGTTTCAAACATCCCATCTTGGTGCACGCTCATCGGCTTTCTCGTTGCTCCAACAGCCGCGTACATTCGAAGTGTTGCATTTTCTCCGCGCATTTGAGACACATCAACGTGCTAGACCATTGATTCCTGTCCGGGAATACAAGCCAGGCACTCTCGAACCCCAGAAAACCGTCATTATGGCGCCTCACAGAGAGCCCACCCCGTCGGTTCCTTACGCAAGTACACTCGAGCTGTTTTGCGACGATGACTGATGCATATGTTTGTGTAGATTAACCCGATGTTAATAGGTCAGCCGACGCTGGAGGGCATCTTGCGTTCTCACATCGAAAAGTACGGTTGCTCGGTTGAGCTGGGAACGGAGCTCCTATCATTCGAAGACGACGGGGAACGCGTACTCGCAAAATTAGTCAAGAGAAAGGATGGCGAAGAGACATTTGAAACATTCGAGGCTTCCTACCTCGTTGGGGCAGATGGTGCCAAAGGTGGGTCACTAAACCAGTTCCTTCAAGTTTATCGCATACGACGAACCGTGTTATCTCCCAGGGGTCACTCGGAAACAACTCGGGCTGACGTTCCTCGGTGAAACCAGGCAAGATATTTGCTTTGTCGTCGGGGACATCTGTCTGGAAATAGAAGGGTTGGATAGAGATGTAAGGCATTTTTCTTGTCTATGGGATACGAATTCACTGACACTACACCCAGCACTGGCATTTCTTCGGTAGCAGACCGGTCAGCTTGTAAGTTCCATTTCCCGGCGCTTTTGCCGGACCATGTCCGATCTCCCGTAGCTTTGCCCTTCGCCCAACGGACGAAGTAGGTCCAGATGGTTACCAGTTTATGTTAGCTGCAGCGAACTACGACCCAAAAGATCTAACAGCAGACGAGAGTTTGATTGTGAAATGCATGTCTGAAATCACAGGGCAAGAAATTAAATTCAGAAAGGCGATTGCTGTGTCAGAGTTCCGGTAAGTCATACGCCAGATATATGTTCGATGGATGTTTCATGACTTGAGACAGGCCCAACATCAGGATGGTGGATAAGCTTGGCATTGGCCGAGCGTTTGTTGTCGGGGGTGAGACAACCCCACATCTTTCATACCATTCGAGCGCTGATGCATCCTCTTCGTAGACGCAGCCCAGTATGTGGATCGAACCTTGGATACACATTCTTGGCTAATCTGGGTCCTTAGTGTTCACAGTCCTACCGGTGGTCAAGGCCTAAACACGAGCGTACAAGATGCCGTATGTACTTTTTACTGTCTGCCTCAGGGTGATCATTGCTGATCCACGGTTGTAGTTCAACCTCGCTTGGAAACTCTCCCTAGTCTACAAAGGCCTCTCTCCCAGCAGTCTCCTTGATTCCTACGACACGGAACGGCTCCCTGTCATCGCCGAAATGCTGAACATCACCACTGGGATGCTCAACGCGACAGGCACCGGAGCGATCGAGAACACCATGAAACGCGAAGAGAAGTTAAACATGCTTGGCGTGAACTACCGCTCGAGCCCGATCGTGCTAGACAGGTTCACGAAAACCGAGCCTGTGTGTTCGTATCGGGTGTTGGTGGAAGGGGAGCTGGTGGCAGGAGACAGGGCCCCGGACGCGCCGGCACTCCGGTTGGGTGCTGATGGAGCCACGTCGGAGAAGAAATTATTTGACATCTTCTCGCCGAGGTATCATACCGTGCTTGTGTTTGCTCCGGACGCAGATGCGACGTCATGCAAGGATGTCCTCGACGTGCTGAGGAGATATCCTGGGGATGTCGTGCACCCGGTGGTCGTTCTTCCTCAGGGTTCTGAGACGGCGAATGGTGCCCGAGTGAACGTTATCGTGGACCATGGCGGACATATTTACCACGGGTACTTGGTGGAGGAGGGAGAGAAGAAGGTGGTCGTGGTGAGACCGGATGGTGTCGTGGGGGCCATGGTGCACGGTGCAGAGGGTTTACAGGCTTACTTTACCAAGGTTTTCGTCTAATATCGCGAGCGTTTGCAGAACTGGTCGCGTCCGTGCGCTCATTGTATTACTACATACTATCATTATACCAACTTGAAGGACCTTGGAGTAGACAATATTACCCCATGTTTGGTGCGAAACCTTTGGAATTCAACAAATGCAAACAAACGCCCGAGCCCAAAAAACGCAATCCCTCTGCCCACTAGCGCAGTGCCTACTGGAATCGGGATAAAAGGTAAGATTGTTCAAATCGAGCTCTACGGCTACTGCAGACATGTCCGTCGTTGAGCCGGTTTACTCTCGCGACCGATACGCGCGGGTACACTGCCGCTCCGCCATCGCCGGCCAGCCTTCGATTGGCCGTACGACAGGTGTCCTCCATCAATGTTCTCGACTCGTCGATTGAAACCGAATCTATACCGGTGATCGCCGCCTTTTTCAGCGGTGTCGTGCTTTCTGTCGAATTTTCCTTCATTGCCTGGAGTGGAACGACGGTGGGGTTGGACATGTACTCACGTTGGAAGGATAAACAGCGCCAGGAATTAGTGGCTAAAAGCAACGCCCCAGAACTTGGGTTGAGTGGTAGGAGATCATGAAGGGGTTGGATGCAGCGGCGGACGAATGTACATTGTAGAACAAACTATGTCGGGCATAGATGTATACAGACGCTTTCAACCTGTTCGCGTCCGCGCGTACTTTTGTCACTAAATACTCTTGTGGTGGTGGTGGCGGAGGCGGCAACGGCAGCGTGAGGCGTGGGGGTCGCATACATTCAGTGGCGAGGGGGTGTGTGGTAAGTATGAGAACGGTAAGGGCGAGGGCGAACGTACGACGGGGGGACTACGGCGCGTCGTTGCATCCTCGGATCGTCCTCATCCTCATTGCTGTGTCATGCTGCAGGCCCTCGTCGCTTTTACCCCACCCTCTCCTCTCGATCCGCCTGACAACGACAGCGTGATAGCCGCAATAGCGCGGTTGTCACGTCGTCATCGTCGTCGTCGTCGCCTGCATCACGGTCGTATCACGCTGACGATGTTGGCGCGGTGTTGCGTAAATTGAACCAGCGTTTGGGGTTGCGGTTGCGGTTGCGTCATGTCGACTGGTGGAGGCCATACCTACCGCGGCCATTCCCACGGGTTTACCCTGCAGTTCAGTTCCCCAAAAAATTTTGGGTGGATAGTTTTCAGATGAAGAGATTGATGCAAGTCATTGATTGACAATTGGCCTACACTATGTACTACAGGTCCGATCTGCAATCTTCGTTGCACAATGAATACTTACAGGTCTTTTGTTGAAACATAATTTTAACGCGGAGGTAAATATTCCTTTGACGATGGGCCTTTGTCCGAAGTGGATGGGGTGTTCGAAGTCCGTCGAAGCCCTTTTCCTTTCGGAGTAAGGCCCTCGGGCCGAGAATTACTCCTTCCGTTTTGGAACATCCGAAAATCAAGTTGTCTCGACACCATCCTCAGGTTACAGGAAGCGGTTGTTTCGGGCTCTGCCCGTCACTTCCTAAAAAAGTAACGGCGGGTATCGAGACTACATTCTCAGTATCTTTCTGTGCCAAGATGTCGTATATAACTTCACGTCGTGTTCGTCACAGTTTTCTTGCATGCCGCTCCTGCGCTACAAATGCCCTCTGAGAGCCAACTACCGCTTGACACTCCCAAACCTGAACTTGAAGCCCCTTCCATGGCGCATCTAGCGTTAATCTGGAATGTACCATTCACTGGCGCGCGCTATGAACATTCCATCTGCGAGCATGACCCATCTCAGCTTGTGAGCAGGTGCACATGCGAATGCATTAGCTGAAGTTCGTGCCCGCGAGGCATTCTACGAATCGGTGCGTTGGGTCTTACGGCCAGAAAGCCCCCCCTCTAATAGGATCGCTGACAACTCCGAAAGATGCCGTTCTTGCAGCGCCTTTCCTACAGGTACCTTGCGCGCAGCTGGTCTCAAGCGCTCATTAAGACCTATACCGCTCAGGACAATGCCTCTTTGGAAAGGGCACAGCAAGAATTTAAGGAGTGGGAAATAGATATCATGTTCTTTGGGAGTATCGGCGCCGCATCATCGCAAAGGGGTTAGTAAATAAGGACATTCCCGCAACTCTAAGGCGTTCTTTCCACAGTCCCCGCGGTGGCAGCTCATACGTCTGCGTTAGCCAGAGTCTTATTCCTCACCAGGTTCTTCGATTAGCGCTTGAGGGTTGAGGTCTCACTCATCGGAGGGTCACAGGAGAGCCGAGGATGATTTGAACGAATGGGATAGGGATTGCACCACATACTAACACTTTTTACCAAGTTGTAGTTATCGTGGTACACAAATCCTCGTAGACTACAGGATTTAGATGTCGTGAGTAAGCTAAGAATGTATGCACTACTTGATCTCCACCATATTCCGACTCCGTAACGATCATCAGCCTGGTTCGCCCGAGTCATCCACTGTTCGCAAGACCCCCCAGAGTCTAGGAAAGAACATCAATGGCATCACCAATGCAACCTATGCGTAGGGCAACGGTATCCGTTTGGATGTTTCATCAAGTACTTCTGGTGACCGTCCCCAGCGTCATGCCACGATCCACCCTCGTCAATCTCCGTGACGATCCGTTGTCGACCAGGCGTAAAGTGCTTCGCCTGGACCTCCTCCGTGACGCGCCTTGCAATCCGGGCTTGCTCCGGACCGTGAGTGAAGATGGCAGACCGATACTCTGCACACACGCAAACATGAAAAACGACGTATGAGCCGAGGTGGTCGTGAGGAACATACCAGCACCGATATCGCCCCCTTGTCTGTTCACGCTCGTTGGATCGTGGACGCGGTAAAAGAATTCTGGACAAGTGACGTCAGTTGTCGATACAAGGCACTGGAACACCGCTGTACCCACCGACGAGCTCCTCGTACGTGACGACGGAAGGATCAAACTCGATCCTGATCGCCTCTGCTTGACCCGAGTGCTTCCCCCCTGCGAACCCCGCCTTGGTCCTCAAGATGCCCTTGTTCTCAGAGGGTGGGTAGTTGGACAAAAAGATGTGTTCCATGCCCCAGAAGCATCCTCCTGCAAAGGTGGCGATCTCGGTCTGCTGTGATCCTGTATGACCATGAACATTTCACGCAAACATGACACGGATGGCGTCGTATCCTACCTGGGCTCATTACGGGTTGATACTGAGGTGGCTCGACGCTGGTTGGGGTACTCGAGAATGGCTTCGTAGCAAGCGAGGCGAGTCCGGTGCGAACTTTGTTCAAACGACTGAACATTGTGGAACGACGAACATTATGGCCCAACTGCGTGTAATTAAAGACGGAGAGAAGGCAGTGATATGAAGGCTCTCACATGACCGGGCTTACCATGGCCGTGCATTTGGTGATCATCCTCAGTAAGCAGCTGTTCCGCAGCCGCACAGCATCCTATGCGTCGCTCAGGAACTCCATCAAGAATGCAGTAACAATGTGAAGACTCACGTGACTGACCCTGTAGCAAAAATAGACGAAACCAGGGGTATGCATGCATATCGATCCTCGACGGTGAGCAGATCTTATCCCCGAGATTGGAATTAGTCAGAAGAACGCAGAAGTGGATCACCAAGACACACATGCTGAGGTCTGGGTACACCGGAAATCAACATGGCTGCATTCAAACATCAAGGGCTGTTGAACTTACTCAAAAATATCTCCACCAGGGAACAGATCGACAATTTCGGTTGCTGGCATGTCTCCGACCCTCTCGGGCACGCTCAGGGCCGTTCCCATTCCGAAGGAGTTGCAGAGATCAACCGGGTATTCGTACAGCAGACATTTGTGCCGTGACATGAAGCCTACCTCCCGTTGAAATATAAAGGGACTCATTAGAAGGTTGGATCTGGGCGAGAGGTCGTTAACGCTGACCAGGTAACCTGGTTAAAACGCTTGCCTCCACTACCTGTACATGCAACGACTCGGTTGTGTAATGCCAGCCGACAGGATGAACTTCGACCACAGGACGTAAAGTTGGTCGAGGGGATTGGCAAATCCCAATCCGAGAAAAGCGCAATTAATTACGCCGAATATTGAAAGTGTTCTATATCACCATATCCAAACCTCTGCCGTCTGCCCATTCACCGAATAGTAAACTGATACTTTCTCCATTGTGTGTTCTGCGAATGCTCTCCGCGATGGTAGAACTGATGTCTATCGTGATGATCTTTGGACACTGCGCATTATGTTCTTTTTGAGGTATTGTATTGGTAACCTGTGTTCGCCTCTATACGTTGAAGATATAATGATCCGCAAAAGTAGACGTACCACTATATGCTCTAATGGAAGGTTTTGTATGCTTTCCATGTCCGCTTCCGCAAATAAACCTGGTCCAGCAACGTTTAGAGGCGACGAGTCACACAAATACGGTGCGCACCATGCGAAATCAACGCGTGGATGGTCTTCGCGCCCTTGTCTCTCAACGTTCGCACCGCCAACTCGAGCGTGCGTCCAGTATCGATCATGTCGTCCACCAGGATAGCAACCTATTACGCCAGCCAATAAGCAAGACGTACCTTGAAACATGAAAGTGAACGTACCCTGTCTCGCACATCTCCAACCAACAACTCCATCCGTTCAGGTGCATCCAACGACCGGCCAACACGCTTTTTATGAATCAAGGCAAATTCTACGCCAAGTTTGTCTGCAATCGCCGTAACCCTGTGTACCTGCATAAGCTTCTCACGGCACAACAGTTTTTTTCTTTGCAGCAACAATGGCTTACCGTTTCGCTCCTCCGGCGTCAGGACTGACGATAATACTATCTTGCCATCCTTCAATGCGCGTCTTGATGTAAGATATCATCAATGGCTCCGAGTAGAGGTTGTCTACCGGTATGTCGAAGAAGCCTTGTATCTGACTCGCATGCAAGTCCATCGTGATGACGTGGTCACAACCCGCAACGGCCAACATATTGGCGACCAGCTTCGCAGTGATAGGCGCGCGCGACTTGTCCTTTTTATCCATACGCGCGTATGGGAAACAAGGAATGACAGCAGTGATGCGACGCGCAGAGGCCGTTTTGCAGGCGGAAATGAGAATGAGGAGTTCCATCAGGTTGTCGTTGATGTCGCGACAGCCCGACTGGATGATGAATATGTCTTCTTCACGAATGGATTCGGCGATTTTGACGTTGATTTCGCCGTTGGAAAATTTTTCGGGCATGCATGGAGTGAGGGATACGCCAAGCCTGTCGAAAACTCGACTGTTCACCAGGACGTGGACTGCGTGGTCAGGTGCTGCTCACCGCTCGGCTACGGATTGGGCGAGGTCTGGGTGACTGCTTCCTGGGTTTCTGTCAGCCGTGTATTCAGAATTCTACAATTGAGACTTGCCTGCAAGCAGTCTGATGGAATTCCCGTGGTACATGTTTGGAAGCAAAATCAGTCTGATTTCTTTGATCCGCTGATGGGGTCCTGACACAACAATGCCAAACATACACCGATAAAGCGTACTTCTTTAGCAATGTGCATCCAGGAATTGATGATTGCGCCTGCAAGATTGATACAGTAGCAACTCATAGAGGGTATTGTGTCCGCTGAGGGCTTCATGGGAATGAAATTCCTCCTTCCAAGTCTTGTCGTATCTCATATAGACACAGCCCCAATCCCGAACAACCTTCATTTTCTTGATGCGTACAAAAGATTTTTCGTTCACCACAAACAGGAGATGCTCACGCTCATATTCATAAACAATGCTCCCTGAATCGTGTCCACGATGACCATGGGTCGCTCCCAAGACGTTTGCAGCAGTGAACCAAAGTCGCTCTACATAATCACTGCAAAATAAATAAAACTTGGAAGGAGAGGTACATGCGTAAGTGAAATAGACGATTAAGCTCGCAGCATCTCCGCCGGCTCAAACCTGGCTCGACTCACTTCCCAGCACTTCGAGTTCATCCACCTCTGAGTCACCTGTGTCGCCCTCCACCATTCGACCCACTTCCTGTTCCAGGTCGACATCCATGGACGCAAGCCCAGACGTGACCGCATTGTCGCCGGAAATGGATTGCGACACGGCACCAAATCGCGGGTCATTTCCCTCCCATCGGTTGTGAAGGTCACGGTCATGCAGTTCCCGTATGTTGACGATGAACCTAGGCATCATGGATATGATGAGTGTGTAGGAAATCATGGATAGAAACAGGATTGAAGGACTGTTTGTTGTTGGTGTCGCTTCGAGCACAACGGTGATGTTGTAAAATATGTATCTAGACGTTGCCAGCAAAATATTGTTTAACAAAGGGGGATAATGGAAGAGGAAAATGAAGAGGCACACATGAAGAAGTAAATGATTCCATCCGCCATGAGTTGTTGCATATACTTGTTAGGTTGCCACTGCTTGGTTTCTCTGTACATGTCAACTGACTGTTTTGTGGTTTGGATGGCTGCAAGAATGAAAAGTGCAATACTGAGGAGGAATCTCAAAATTCCAGCAGACAGATGAGCTACATGTGGGACATTTCTGAATGACCCAATGCAAACTGAGACATTGAGAACTTGAAAGGTTGTGACTGGATGAAAAGTGACAAAGAAATGTGAGAGTCCAGCAATGCATGTATATGCCTCAAGAGATACCTGAGAGATGTATATTGGGATTGTCATATATGCCTGTGAAGACAAAAGAAACCACAGACTGTGGCACATAGAGGAATAAAAGGATGTAAAGGACTTTTCTGGCATGATTCCACATTGCATATACTCTCAGGATCATTACCACTATGATTCGAGTGCATGGTAAGAGAAAACAAAATAAATAATATATTAACTTACAGTCAGCAACAGCAAGATATACAGGAAACCCCCAAGCAATTATCTCAAGAAATACTGTGCCTTCAGGATACCCATGTGTTAACCTTGTAAATCTAGAAAGCTACTGGTGTACTTACATCTATGAACTTGCCATCTATACCATTGATGATCAGAATTTAGTGGAGAATACATACATCTGACCAAAGCTAGCAATTACTGATGAACAAGATACAAGCAAAAAATGACCCACCTCAATAGAACTATGCACAAAGGTACTCCTTCCCCCTGGGGTATGGCTAGAGCTTCAATAACCTTCAACTCTGCTGATTTATACATACATAAACTTTGAATACTTGTGCATGATTTGATTGTCAGTATGTTATTTGATATGCAGTACAGCCACATAGACCTACAGAATCAAGGAAAGACCAAGATAGCGGACCTATAGAGTGGTTAGCTGAAGGACATGACACTTCGAGTCATTACACGGACCAGTACAAACATTACAGAGACCCAAGTCCAGGGTCTGTGCTGTGGATGATGAGGCACTTCCTCCGTGCTTGCGCCGACCCAAATGTAGTCAATCTCGAAGTTTCATCAGTTAGGGAATAGAGAATTTTGAAAGTAAAATAAGATACATACCTCTCTCGAAAGGGTAAGGACTGTGATTGTGCATAAAGTTACGAAAACCATCGCAATCTATCTGGAGCATAGACTCACCATAATCATATATAACGGCAGTGATGATCACGACTATTCATTTGTGAGATCATTTAAGAGATAAAGGCGAGAGACAGGCATACTTGATGTATAGTCATTCAGCTTGAGATGCTCCAAGGCTGGCTGCAAGTTGGAGGGCATGACGCTTAGCTGAGAAAAAGCAAGTATTTCCTGGTCGAAGAAAGTGGGTTTATCAGTAGTTGTTCGTGGGGACCAAGTTATATACTTATTATTAATATGCGGCGTGAAACGATCCGCTTTGGGGCACGTTTCAGACAAGTAACGAACGACCCACCCGTCGAACGAGCGCTTGATAGAGGATGAACGGGACTTGATAACACTGCAACTTGGAGCGTCTTCATTTGCGCTCAGAAAATGACATGCTGCGTACACAGCAATGAAAAAGCCTTGGTCGTCAAAAGGCGTTCAGGTTCGTGGGTCGCTCTCACTTCGTAATGGTGGCAAGTGTGGCTAGATGCTGTACAGGATTCCCTAAGGGGTCATCACAACGGATCAAAACATAAAAACGTTGCTCACGCGATCGTCGACTCCATGCCCGTACTCGGGTCTTGGCGACAAAATCCAGCTTCAGCCGTCGTGTATCAGGACTTCAAATGCTGATAAGCAACATAATACCTATATCGCGTGATTTGAGATATTGAGACGATGGCCGTAACCAAGGAAATTGGTAGGCGGCAAAAGTTAGCAAGTCGAGATCCGTCTACCTACATGGTAGACGTACGGAAGTCATTCGATCGGTGGTGATCGGAAGTGTGACGATCAAAAGGGATGGTTGTGGCGTGGACTCCATGCAGTCAAGACGACGAGCGGATGCTTTTGAAAGTGAAGTTTGTAGTACTGTGTGAAGAGTCAGGGACAGACAACTGCAAAGTGCGCGCCCAGGAAAACAAGGAGAGAACATGATGCGCCCAAGCTGATCCATCCATACACTCCCTGCCTAATTGACGGGAATGAACAGGGCAGGTTGGGCGTGACCAACGACGACACTGAGTCCAACACAGAGACGATTTCCAATGCAGCACTAATTGAGGGGCGAAGACGCACGGTATACTGTACTCGTACTATCGATTCGTCTGTCACGTGTGAGTTTGACGAGACGAAATTTGCACCTGGTCACGCATCACAGGATTTCGATGTGACGAAAACCGAACTGAGTGTGGCGGCGGCCCTCGTGCAAGAAAGCTGTAGATCAGTCATCACCGTGATTCAGCCAGAAGGTCACCGTGCGAGTACAGCGTGTTTGCCTTGCGCCTCATTTTCCCACGCCTAAGCTCCTCCTCGACTAACATCGCGATCTCTCTGCCTCCATCAAAATCCATCCACTCAACCTCTCCACAAGCCGCCATCCCATTCCTCTTTACAAAGCTCCACGACGAACTGTAAATTGACGAAAATTCTTGTTTGTCACACGTCACAGCTGCTGACGTCGATCTGATGTTCTGGTAATCCATGTCACGCGTCACAGAGCTTGACGAACCGATAGTATAGTAAGTTCCACTAGACCTCCGAAGGTGATGTTCTTGTTATCGTCATCTAGATTGGAAGAACGGACGGCTCATATCACTGGTGACAAATGCTTTGTTGGAAGCAAACTTATGGCGGGTCGCGGCTGAACGGCGGCTAAAAAGAAATTTCGAAGCGACGGCGGAGAAACGTACGCTACGATCGTACCTTCGACGAGAACAACGGTCTAGTTGGAAAGCCTTTAAGGAGACGGGTTGCGTTGTCGGAAAAGGTTTTCCGAATATTCGAGTGTACAATTAGCCCGTTTCAGACAGCGATACGACTACGTGGTGTGAGGGAGACAGTGGCAAGCTGGGAAAGAGCGGCTGAAAACGTATAGGATAAATCCCGTACGGCTCACTGGATCAGATAGTACATCCCAAGGCTCAAGCATCGAGGTGAGAGGCAACTTGAGACAGCGAATGTATTCAACAACTTGTACCGTGGTCGGTGATCCAGTCCAAGAGTGAGGTAGAATGCCAAAGGGCTCTGCAAATAAACGGAAAGCTCCGTTGCTTTTTCGATTGTCGGCAAGTACGCACTACGTGCTTGTGAGATGTGTAATCTCAACAAAAACCTGTGGGGTAAAACCATCCGCTGCGACGGCTTATCGAATCTGACTGACGACATCTTCTGCCTTTCGTTTGAAAGGATCGAAGACGTCGGCAGAGATTATGCAACGACAAAATACTCCGCCGAGATCGAAGGCAACTTGGAAGTACCGACCGAGTCAATTTACATTCCGACGACTGATGTCGTCGTCATCACGGTGTAAAATGCTCGCGGGACATAGTCACGCGCGTCTATAATGCAGCTCTTGATGATGAACAGTGAACACCAAACAACAGCGCGTTGCATCCGCCGACGGTTCCCGATTAGATGACCAAGTCTGTTTCTCGAAGGACGTGGATCAATGGTCTTCCCTCCTTGCAGGCTGCAAGAAGAGTTCATAGCATACAGTGGTTAGCCGCTTACATCCATCCAGACGTAAGCCAATTCCAGCCATTCCATTTCTTTATTTTACGAGCACAACATGAGCGATCCAACCTACTTGACATTCAACTAATGGCCACCACTAGTGACGGAAAACTCACAGCGTCAGCTACTATCTACATTATGGCCATATTGCACGATGGCAAGAACTGCCGAAATGAGTGTAAGAACCACCCGACCATGGGTTCTCACGACCGGTGGTATGGACCATGACGATCAAGATCGGTACTACGGCACAAGGTTTCAGTGCCATTGCAAGATGTGACATCAAATTGAAAGGCCAACAGACTGAAAACGAATGACCACCACCTTATTTACGTGCAGTTCGTGAATAACAAGACGGCAACAAAAAAGGACACACATCGCAGATTACTTCATTCTTCTCACATCCGAGCACAACGGATTTATGGTTTTATAGCGGCCAACTGAGCTGCTTTCTGAAACATGACTACTCCATGGAAAAGGAGATGGTACTGGACTGAGGGGGTGCGGCTATCAAAGGGGACAACGCAACGACGCCGAAACCATGTGGGCGTGTGCGAGAATAAGCGAGGTCAAAGAAGTTCCCTGAAGGAAAAGGACGATATGCAAAGAAAATCGTACGCTTGGCTAGCCAGGAATAGCCAACTGTAGGGCCAGGTTGTCCTTCAATTACCTGCCTGACCCAAGACGCACGATGAGCTGCTCTACAGTGACGACAAATGTTGGGGATGAATTTCCTCGAGGGGAACGGACGGTGATTCGACAAGAGGGTAGTCAGCGCCGTGTCGGAATGGGTAAACACGGCCTTGGTGGGTGGATCGTGATGTACTTAGACAGCGAAAATAAAGATGCGGAAAAATGAGCATGTTGGCGTACGAGGAATGAAGCTTTCATGGTCAAACAAGCATACCAAATATGCGGCATACTGCTTCGATTCCATTCTTTCACCCAGTCTTCATCGTAGGGTGGATTGGATTGGAAAGGGTATAACTTGAATCGGTACAGCAACATTGTTGATTTCGAGCGGCGCCCGAAGTACGGTACGCGAGACCCGTAAACTCGCGAATATGGTTTGTAGTTCCACAAGTCCGCCAATGAGTCTCTCGTCGTTTTTCTCGTCCTTCCTAAACGTCGTTCATGCCGACGCAGAGGAGAAGGAGGAAGTCGTGGAAGCTGTCGAAGAAGCTGCACAGGAGGAACCGGAGGAGCCAGAAGACGTTAGTCCATCAACACTTGTCTTTTCCCCACTCACGATTTCCCTCGTCAGTTGCACCCAGTCATCCGTGATGAATGCAAAAGTTCGACCAAATGCTCACCTTTGACGCGACACTTCGAACATTGTCAAGAGAAAATCGCAGCAGGGCAAGGTTACAAGGGCGAGGACTGTGTGGAAGAATTGTAAGTAACTCGCAGATATCTTCTCTTGAAAATTAATGAATACTTTCAATAGATGTACGTTCACTTCCCCCTCTATTCCTGGTAATACAGACTGACGTAGTTTTAATCCCACGCGGCAAACCGAAGTCCAGTACGTGTTATATAAACTATGCATGTTAAAATACTAACTTTGACGTGTAAAGCATGATGCACTGCGTTGACGTATGTTATCTTCTGATGGCTCAGACAATAACCTCATCCTCTGCAGGCTTGTGCCGGACCAAAACTATTCTCCAACTTAAAATAGGTGACCCTAATTACGCTATTACTACTAGGTGAGGACTCTGACTGGTTTTACGTTCAACATTCCTGACATGTACCCAGATTAGATTCCTCACGTCAGTTTCATTCAATGATGAATCCATTCTTTTCAATCATGAAGATCTTGTGCCCTCTGCATGATGCCTGAATAACCTGTTGTATTGTCGGGTTGCGCTGTCTTCTGCGGCTACGTAGTCAGCGAAGTTGCCACGAGAACGCGAGGACTAAGTACTTTGGTCGGGTCAACCCTTGCGCTGTGTGAATCTTAATGCCAAGACGGGGATTATCGCTTACGACCCTCTCTAAAACCATGAACCTTTTTTTGCTGTGATGAAGTCATGTCTCGGTAGAGACTCTGAATACGGTTGCACTGTCAAGTAGAAAACATCACAAACGGGCAGCAAAGGCAGGCACAAGAAGTTACTCACGTGACCACTTGTCTGGTTGAGTTGAAGATCTTGTGCGAGAACAAGCACGGTCCCATCGAATCTCAAAATTCGAATCAAAATTCGAAGGATTTCATCGCGCTGTCATTCGGAACACAACCGTGTTGCTTCAAGTGCGATCTGCAGCATCTCGTTCGCGTCGATCCTTTGGCTGTGGTCTGTACTTCAGTTTTTAGGGTCTACTTTGCGGTGGCTGAGTGCGGGGTCTCCTTAGGTGCAGGAATAACGTTAGAGGGTTGCGTTTGCTACCATGTCAGCCTCAACTATGGCGGGGGTGGTCGAGAATGGCCCTTCAAAGGCAGAACCTCCGCCGATTGCCATGCTTCTCCCCTTATTCCAGTCTGCTCTGACTGGGTCATCTGTTTTGTTTCGCCTCGCGATCCGTTCGCTTCTCGCCACGGTGTACCCGCTACGCATCATCTGGTCCATCATCCATGCATTACTCTTCCCCATCATCATCGTGATGAAGATGGCGTTCGACTTCGTGCTGTTCACCCCGTTTGCGATCATCCGCATGGTCGTAGTGGCGTTATATCCGGTCTACGTGTTCTGCGCTGTCGCGTGCATATTCGGGGCAGCAGTCGGGATTTTGGGTCACTATATCTCCACCGCAGTGTTAGGCATGCTAGCACGATCAACGTACTTCACCCAACCTCCAAGCACCCCTCCCACAGCAAATATTTCGACTCCCCAGGTGACGCTACGGAAGCGGAAGAGGAAAGCTGTCATACGTCCGCAGTAGAAGACCCCGTGTGCCCGTGAAACGAAATGTTCTCTTAACAGTTGAGAGTCAGTATACACATCGAGTACTCTAGCCAGATATTGATTCCATGTATAGGTGGAATCCCGAGTTTTCTGTTCTTCGTTGTTGGGTACACGGCAGTCGAAATATGTTGTAGTGTACAGCCACACAAATGACCCCTAACACCGGTCCGACTTCCTGTTATCTTTGCTTTGTCAGACAACCGCTTCAAAGTCTGCTCCCGTCTGGTGTGTCCATGCAACGCCTTTCTAACGCCGTTTCAAAGAAACAGATAGGTAATAGTTCGCTCAGAATTGCTTCTAGACTCTCATCTTATCATTAGATCATACCGCGTCATTGTCGCTTGAATTTGACCTCATTATTATCGATGACTCTCATATTGATTCACCTCTCCCCGAGTGCGAAGAGTCTAGAGCAGAGGACCACAATAGATTTGTGGGCGAGATTTATCTCCCTGAGTGTACGTGTCATTTATCCTCGCAGTTCACGCGGTACTTAACTCGGCAGGCGAGGAACCACTGCTGAAACCGGACAAGCGTAGGTTTGTCCTCTTTCCTATCAAATACCACGAAGTACGTACATCATCTTGTCCTCTGTTTTGTGTTTCAACATCCATTTAGATATGGCGAATGTACAAGAAAGCGGAAGCATGCTTCTGGACCGCTGAGGAGATAGACCTTTCGAACGATCTTCGTGACTGGAATCATCATCTCAGCGATAACGACCGGCATTTTATCTCTCGTGTTCTTGCTTTCTTTGCTGCTTCGGATGGCATCGTCAATGAAAACCTGGTCGAACGCTTCTCGAACGAAGTTCAAGTCGCAGAAGCACGGTCCTTTTATGGTTTCCAAATAATGATGGAGAACATTCACTCCGAGACATATTCCCTCCTCATCGATACATACATCAAAGATCCAGCCGAACGCGAGTTTCTTTTTGACGCCATCGAGACCATCCCCTGTATCAAGCACAAGGCTGACTGGGCCCTCAGGTGGATTTCTGACCGACAGTCCACATTTTCCGAGCGTCTTGTTGCATTTGCTGCCGTCGAGGGAATATTTTTCTCCAGCTCATTTGCGTCCATTTTTTGGTTGAAGAAGCGCGGTCTCATGCCAGGTCTCACATTTTCCAACGAACTCATCAGCCGCGACGAAGGAATGCACACCGACTTTGCATGCTTACTGTTCGGTTATCTCAGGCGCAGGCCACACCCTGACGTCGTCGAGCGCATTATAAGAGAGGCCGTCAAAATCGAACAAGGATTTCTAACTGGCATGTTCTCGCTATACTTGCTTGAGTTACGTACACTCACGACCATTTCAAGACACCCTACCAGTGGCTTTGATCGGGATGAATGCGCAGCTCATGTCCCAATACATCGAGTTCGTTGCAGATCGCCTTCTGGTTTCGCTTGGCAATGCCAAGATCTACAATGCCAAGAATCCATTCGACTTTATGGACATGATCTCGCTGCAAGGCAAGACGAATTTCTTTGAGAAGCGGATGTCGGACTACGCCAAAGCAAATGTTAATTACACGAACCCGTTGGCAAGGGGGGGTTCCCACAGAATTTTGTGAGTGACTTTCTCCGCCTCCTCTGTCACCGCCAATGACTAATGGGTCTGAAACGGCTAGATCGCTAGACGAAGACTTTTGATTGCTTGGACATCCACCGTTTCTTCCGATATGCAGTACTACCCTAGTACGACCTGAACTTTTTGGTCCTTTTATGTTGGACATCACTCTATATCTCGCTATTATTATTGGTGGCGCTGGACTTCGAGGTTAAGTATATACACCACCCATTTTGGTACGCCAATCACACCTTATCACCGAGTTGGACTCTATGATAGTCTCAGTGGTCCGGCTCGGACCACATAATTCAAGCTAGCCTTCTCGTGTATTGTGCCATGAAATCTGACTCAGGGGGCAATGATTCGGAGAGGATACTAAGAAACGTTGACCTTTGTCTGACTCGACTTTGCGTTGAAAGTATTCGGACATATTTTGTGGAAGGAGGGGGTATTCTGTGGTTTTGAAGAAAGACTATCAGTGGTGCTTCTGTGAGTTGCCACTCGTGAGTCCATACCCACGTGCACACTTATTCACTGGTATTTTACCCCGACTGGGCACGCCGATCGTCGGGGCCGCAAGCCCCTTGAAACACACCCTCTTATCGCCAACCGTGGAATTGCCCTCGCCTCGTACGAGCTGGGTGAACTTCCGTTCGTTGATATGCAGCCAAGCGGACCACTCCGGGCATCTTCCCTCGCCAACTTGGTGTTACTTGAAGCGATATGTCTCGTAGTCGGAGTTGGTTGAAGTTCCGCTAAATAACACAAATTGTGCTGACAAGGAATTGGAGCAAGATCCTCGCATATCTATCGCGCGGCGTCTAACCCATTTCCTGCTCAACTTCCACGAGTCTGCGATTGGACTTGTTCGTTTTTGAGCATCATCACGGAGGTCAATTTGGTTGATGCCGGTATGCTATCAAGGGTAGTGATCAGATAGTGTCCAATCTTTCCAGTTCTGCTGGAACGAGTTGTCTATTCCACCTGAACACCATATGAAACTCCCTCACGTTACTTTTCAGTCCCTCAACCTGTGCATCCTGCTTTTGTTCGTCCTGCACGATCTGGACACTTGCCCTTCCTTATGAAATCCACATTCCACGTTTCCATCTGGTAGGTATTTTCTCACTGGGGAATGCTTGGCTTGGCTTACATCGCCACAGTGGTGGCGGAATAGGAGGCCTGACGCTTGCTGTTGTCATTGGAAAGTATGGCAACCATCCGATTGAGATATTTGAAGCTAGTCCCACGATCATCACTATCGGTGCTGGAATCGGATTCTTCGCGAGGACCATGGACATCATGAAAGACCTGGGATTGTACGATGAGCTCATTGGGATGGCCGGGCTTCCGAAGGAAAACTTCGGTTTGTTGGGTTCTCGTTCGTATACTAACTTCCTCGTCATCACCAACTTTTAAATTTCAGGTCCTACATTCAGGAAATCTGATCGGCAGGACGGATATCACTGGTTCACGAAAACTTTGAAGCGTAAGATTCTAGATCTGTTCAACGTCTCGTAGTATTTCTGATCTTGGAGTCTTTCAGGTGGACAGTTGACAGCACACAGGAAAGATACGATAGAATTCCTCCTTCGACATGTTCCTGCTTCCTGTAAAATCCACACATCTAAGAGGTTCACCTCTTACGACGTTGACTCCGAGACGGGGAAAATAACGCTACATTTCACTGACAGTTCCAGCTCCGTCACAGATGTGTTGGTGGAGCCGATGGTATACACTCACCGACACGCAAAACCATGTGCCACACGCTAACTTCCTCAGCTCCAGACGACGACTCCAGGAAAAAGATTGCTGAACTGTATCGATCCAGTGTGGACTGGAATGCTGGTTTACAGGGGTTTGGTACCGACTGAGAAGCTTCTAAAGGGGTACCCGGACATCGAACTCCCGACTAGCGTGGTAGCGGTGAGCCATCTCACTAGTTCGCATAAGTGGAATGAGTGAAGTCCTTATTTCTACAATACATAAATAAATATAAAGAAAAGCAGGAAGAAAATAAAAGAAAAACAAGATAAAGAATTGAAAAGGACAAATGTGGGGACAACGCAACTTCTATTTTCCGTGGTCGACTGATATACCACGATATAGCACATCATAGCATATCCCATCTCCCACGGACCATTGATCAATGTTGTCGTCTTCTTGCACAACCGTGGTACATTCGGGGCACCATTTGGGAGTCCCTGGGGTTACGGATGTGTCCGAAGAAGAGATTATGAACGAATTCGAAGACTGGGAGATCCGTTCGAAAGCATTAGTAAAGGTGGCAAATAATATTCTCGTAGCCCGCTTCACCTTTTCCTGACACCATTTCAGTGCGTCGAGAAGCCGTCGAGATGGGTGTTACATGCCCTCCGCGAATTACCTCATTACGTTGATGGAAGGGTTAGGGATGCAGTGAGCTTTCATCGCATAGCAAACCTGACATTGGTTGAGGACAATCATAGGCACATGCTATGGAGCTGCACTTTGGGGCAGGGGCAGGACAAGCAATGGAGGTGGGTAACTCGGCCATCATCCTCTGGAACTGCATTGATTCACCCATACGTTCTCGGGCGCTTGCTCACACCCGCTCATGCATTTAGGAAATGTAGCAGATGCGCTCAAAACGTATGACGAAGTCCGCTTGCCATTTGCGGACCGCATCGTCCAGCAAACCTGGGACCTCGGTCGATCTTATGGTTTTTCAGAGTTACCAGATGGCTCTGCCCCCCCCCCCCCCCCCCTGCCCATGGCACTCCGGAGGAACTTGAACGTGTGCGCAAGGCGATCGGTGATGCATGGGGGTGGCAGAGCAAGTCTGAGTGGGCATGGGGCGATGCAGAGAAGTGCTGGGAATCAAAGTATGGTGTGCTTGCCAAGTTGTAGCAGCAAACAAGTGGAAATGGTTTCTTCTACGTTTTCTGAGTCGTACGTTCAGGGAAGTGTTGGACTACTCAGACCCACTAATAGTATTTTCCCGGCCCAGCTCAGCTCGAAAGTCAGGGCTTGGGCCCTATATGGGGGCTCAGCCCTAACAAAGTTCCAAGGTACTCCGCTTTCTCTACCACTGAGGATGGTAGGAGTTACAACAAGTGTGGTGACTGGAGAGGATAGTTATGGTCTAGTGGGAGATACTCACTAGATGGAGAGCTAGTAGAAGCGAGCTTTGATAAAGTGCTGAGAGTAGCAGATGATGAATCAAGAGGGTAAGATTCAGGATAAGGAGAGCGAGTAAAGGAGCTCTCCTTAAGTAGTGTTTACAGGACAGCACCACTTTACTGTAAAAGGATAGAAGGAAGATAAGAACGAGTCATAGGTAATGAGTCAATGGGAAGAAAGTTCTTATCTACCAATAGCATAAAACACTCTTATCAAGGATGAGTAAGAGATGACTAAATGTGATAGTGTAACCAGGACATTAGTCTGAAAGATCATGTGATGACACAATCTAGAATCTGAGTAATGAAAGATAATTAAAGAATACTCAGATTTCGACAGGCCCAGCCTTAGGCCAGGGCTTGTAGGTAGCATGAGGGACCATCCATCCAGGCATGACATGCCACCAACAACTGGGTTGGCTGTGTTCCCCTTGTCATCCTTGTCCGTATTGTCATTGTCATCATGATTGCACACAACATCTGCTGGAAATACAAGCAAAAATATAGAGTACATGCTGTAGCTACAGGTCAACAACAAATGGAATAAATATGTCATCTTCATGATCTTCCAGTTGGCCAACATCTGACTCATCAGCTTCCTATCTTGGCTGTGATCAGCACATGAGTTCTTCACTGGGCCAGGCTCATCCACATCAAAGACAGTTATGTGTTACGAGCTCCCGCTACCTGTGGCAATTTCTTTCCATTTCTTGACTTATCCTTTGCGCTGATTGTTATGCTCACTGCGAACCGAAGTCCTGCGAAGTGATAACAAGCAGACTGAGTGAAATAGGATGCCCGTTTGATAGAGCCACTCGTAAGGCGATGGTGAGCCTAAGGTGGAGTCGATGCAACGCAAGAAGGCGGACTATGCCAACTGGTCTATGATCGACGCGTAGTACTGGTTCTACGCAGACGCAAGGAAGCACGCAAGTCCTAAGGGTGGAAGCCGAAGGAGAGTGCCTTAGATGCGGAAGCACACAGGATTGAACGCAGAGATGATTGTGTAGAATTAGCTTAGAGTACTAAGGTACATGTGGCTCGGTATTTATATGGTGTTAGAACGACACACGGACCAAGACGAATAAGGTATAAGCGGAGTACCGGAATAAGGATGAAGGGTACTGCGCAATGGTGACAGCGGAGTAGATGGAATGGAATGAAAGGAGGGCCGGTTGCGGAAGAGCGGAAGAGGCGAGACGGCCGAATGGGGAAGCTGTATGACAGCTGTTACAACCGTAGTGATGAAGGATCAAACAGGCGATAACTGTGGGAGAAAGTTACCGTGAAATAAAATAGAGTCCACTAATAGATTGGCGCAGAGGATAAGTATGGAAATGGAAAGAAAATGACATGCCCCGCAGAATATCATAACACTGATCTATTAGTGGACTCTATTTCCAATTCACGGTAACCTTCTCTCACGGTTACCCACAGTATGATCCTCCATCATTACGGTTGTGACAGCTGTCATACAGCATTCCCCTTTTAGCCACATCGCCACTTCCACTCTTCCGCGACCGGCCTCCCGTTTGTTCCTTTCCCTTTTGTTCCGCTGTCACCATTGTGCAGTACCCTTCCTCTTTATTCCGGTACTCCGCTTATACCATACTTGGCTTGGTCCGTGCACCTTTCCTTACCATATAAGTACTCGAGCCACATGTACCTTATACCTTAAGCTAATTCTACGCAATCTTCTCTGCGTTCACTCCTGTGGGCTTCCGCATCTAAGGCTCTCTCCTTTGGCTTCCACCCCTAGGACTTGTGTTACGAGCTCCCGCTACCCATGGCAATTTCTTTCTATTTCTACACTTATCCTTTGTGCCGATCTATTAGTGGACTTTGTTTCCAATTCACGGTAACCCTCTCTCATGGTTACCCACAGTTTGATCCATCATCATTACGGTTGTGACAGCTGTCATACAGCATTCCCCTTTTAGCCACATCGCCACTTCCGCTCTTCCGCGACCGGCCTCCTGTTTGCTCCTTTCCCTTTTGTTCCGCTGTCACCATTGCGCAGTACCCTTCCTCTTTATTCCGGTACTCCGTTTATACCATACTTGGCTTGGTCTGTGCACCTCACCTTACCATATCAATACTCGAGCCACATGTACTGTATACCTTAAGCTAATTCTACACAATCTTTTCTGCGTTCAATCCTGTGTGCTTCCACATCAAAGGCTCTCTCCTTCAGCTTCCACCCCTAGGACTTGCGCACTTTCTTGCATCTGCATAGAACTGGTACTACGCATCAGTTATAGACCTGTTGGCATAGTCTGCCCTCTAGCGTTGCGCCGATACCGCCTTAGGCTCACCATCGCCTTACAAGCGGCTCTATCAAACGGGCATCCCCCTTTTCTCGCTTGCTTGTTATCACTTCGCAGGACTTCGGTTCGCAGTGAGCGTAACAACTTGCGTGCTTCCTTGCGTCTGCATAGAACCGGTACTACGCATCAGTTATAGACCTGTTGGCATAGTCTGCCTTCTAGTGTTGCACTGATACCACCTTAGGCCCACCATCGCCTTACAAGCAGCTCTATCAAACGGGCATCCCCTTGTACCTCGTCTGCTTGTTATCACTTCGCAGGACTTCGGTTTGCAGTGAGCATAACAAAAGAATTAGCTTACCCTCATCCCTACTCTCATTGTAGCGGACCACCCCCCATTCACCATATTCCGCTTCCGGGCACCATCTGTTTCATCCTCGTCGTCCTCTTCTGCCTCGCACCCCCCCTCCCCTATCGTGGCCTCACCAGGATCCCCATCCTATCCACTACCAGACCTTTGGCGTCTTCCGGTCAATCACCTAGACCACTGATTTCGACCAGACACCTATTCTGGAGACAAGTACACCCAGAGTTACCATACCATCCAACGGCGACTAGCTGCAGCCAACCTAGCAGCAGGGAAACCCTCTGACGCCATCTCCTCCCCACTCCGTATAGATATCCCTTTACCCGCAGACCCTCCTCAGGACCCCGACCTTCCTGTTGACCCAGATCTATCGGACTCAGACGACGACATGCCCGAATTTAAAGCAGGACTCCCCGAGGAGTTCTCAGGAAATGGCTCTGACGCTAATTGGTGGCTTATGGCCATGGATGCGTACTTTACCATCAACCCCAAATATAACGACAAAGCAAAGATCGTTACGGCCCTTAACCGCATAAGCAAGGACAAAGGAAGGATCTACTCAGAAGGCTACTATGAACGAATGGCCAGGGATGCCATCCCCGCCAACGAACGAACCTGGACTCATTTTAAAATTGACTTCAAGGGCATGATGGCAATCCACGACGAGGCTTCCTCTGCTAGGTGCAAGCTCTACGCGCTTAAGCAGGGATCTAACACCGAAGAAGCATTTAACCGCTTTGCCTCCAAATTCTGCCTCCTCACCGCCCAATCCGGACTCACCGAGCAAACCGCTCTCTGCGAGCTCTTCTCTTGAGGGATCCACGCTGATCTAATGGAGAAGATACTCGGATCTGGAACTGAGCCCACCGACATAGCCGCATGGATCACAGCTGGCAGCAAATTCACTCGCCAGACGGAGCGCATCAGAGATATTCGAGGGTGATGACCTGGCTTCACAGGATCTGGACACACGTCATCCCGCGACCCCAATGCCATGGACGTCGATTACATCGCGCTCACGCCTGTAGACAAGGCAAAACTTATGAAGGAAGGTTGCTGCTTCTACTGCAAGAAGACAGGATATAATATTAGGAACTGCCACCTCAAGAAGGGTAAGGATCGCGGCAAGGGTCTGCGTCCCCGTTCAGATGGAGAACGGAAAGAGCAGCGGAGGGAGGTACAAGACCAACCTCAAAAGATGGATAATGAGGCCGTAAGGATGGTGGAACACCTTGCGACAAAAGGACACAAGGCCAAGGAAATCTCCGAGGCACTTCGAGCACTGTACGACGAAGAAGACACCAAGGACAAGGGGGCGGAGACCTGGGAAGAGGTCAACCGAGTTTGGGTAGGAGATTCAGTAAAGAAGGCAGCACGGGCAAGGGTGGAGGGTTTTTAAAGCGGTACCCAAGGCCGACGCTTGGAGTACCCACTAGAACGAAACCTACTGCAACGACCATAGATAGTAAGTCAATATCAATCCCCATTAAACTATCTACAGTAGGAGGCGTTCGAGTCGGACAAACCACCGCCCTCATCGATAGCGGCGCAACCGGATGCTTCATGGACTACGCATTCGCCCGCCGAAATCGCTTCCCCCTCATTAAATTAGCCGAACCCTGTCAGGCCATCAACGCTGACGGCACCCAAAACAAGTCCGGAGCAATCCGGTACCGCACCAAGATCGTCATTTATATCGGAGATGTTCCTTCTACCGTGGAATGTTTCATCATCAATAGCGGAAAGAATAACCTTCTGCTAGGTATGACTTGGTTGTCAAAGGCCAACCCCCGGATCGACTGGAGGGCTGGTGTTACAATTGCCCGTTTCTCTTTCCTTTTTCTTTTCTTCTCTCCCTTTTTAGACTTACTGCTGAGTCATGTAAACCTATGCCCAGCATAGCCTTTCAACAAGGCAATGCCCTTACCCTTGATCCGTCATCACCTTTCTCCCGCATTGCCTTGCATTGCCCTCCGCACTGCTCCGCATTGCCTCTTCATTTCTCACCTATGACTCACTTGTTCTTTCGCCTTCCAAGGCCTTCCATCTGCTTAGTCAGCACCATTGCCATTATCTATATAAACCCTCGTACTCCCACTAGTAGTTCTCTAGCTTGGGCTCCCTTTGTATTCGCTACATTGCACCCAATATCATCTCCTCTCTCTTAGTCTCCAGGCTACTATTTGAGTGCCTGCTCTCCGCCTACACTTCGTCCAATATCCTTCTCTTGTGAAGGGTATTGCCTTGTCCCTGAACGTCCTATCAAAGGCGTCAGTAGTGCGGTCACGTCTTCAAGACTGAACCTTTGTCCGGACTCGATCCGACACCTTTGTTCCTTGACTCTAGTAAGGGCTACACTTAGGCAAGTGTAACAAAAGCCCAAGCTGAACCAACCACCTCTGCAAATTTCATTTTGCCAATATTTCGACCCCACGTCCCCCCTACAATCTCACGTGGCGAAACCGTCACCGAGGACTCGACCTCCCCAACCCCGACCACTCAGACTCCCCACCCCTTTCCCCTGAGGAAGAAAACCACGAGTCCGACCACCTAGTAGACGTTCCTACAGAAGAAGAAGCTACTGCCATCCAAACACTGGCAGAACACTTCGAACAAGCTACCAATATCCAGGAAGACCCCCTTGCATACCTTGACCACATATCCCCCATCGAAAACCCCATCGAACTACCACCAATGTCTT
This sequence comes from Boletus semigastroideus, assembly GCA_038090295.1. NCBI lineage: Eukaryota > Fungi > Basidiomycota > Agaricomycetes > Boletales > Boletaceae > Boletus > Boletus semigastroideus. The sequence goes on along the minus strand of JBBPMK010000064.1, from coordinate 2,533 downwards.
CATCTAAACCCACTGAACTTCGCATTGGAGCCCCAGAACCCTTTGATGGAAACTGAGCCAAAGCCAGACCATGGCTATTAGCCGTCTCTGCATACCTCCACACCAATAAAAAGGTATACGACTCTGATGACAAAAAAGTAGCCTTTGCCCTCTCCTACATGACCAAAGGATCAGCAGCAACCTGGGCGGACAACTTCCGAAGCAAGTACTTCGACGGCACATCCTATGAATTTACACTACCACCCTGGAAAACCTATGCAGAAGCCTTCACCACCTCCTTCCAACGATCCGATACCAAATCAAACGCCATCGCCTGGCTGGGATCCAGGAAGATGGTCTATAATCCTCAGAAAAAGGAATACCTTCCCTCCCTAGAGGACTATGTCGCTCAATTCCAGAATCAAGTCCAACTCTCTGAAATAGACAATGAGGACGTCCTCATCGCCTATTTTCAAGTAGCCATCCCTCCTCCCTTATCACGACGCATCCTGTCCCTTGACACCCTCCCAACAACCATCAATGACTGGTACAAACGAGCCAATCAATTTCAAACCCAATTCGAACAAGCCCAATTTGTGGAACGTGCCCACAAAGGAACCAAAACCACCATCCCATACACATTCCACCAATCCAAGAAAGTAGAACACGACCCAAACGCCATGGACGTGGATAGAGTGGAAACAAACTTTTCACCCCCAAAGAAACTCACCGACGAAGAAAGAAAGAGATGCATCAAAGAAGGAAGATGCTTCAGATGCAGGCAAAAAGGACACAACTCTGCAACATGCCCTACCTTCACCTCGAAACCAAAAACGATTTGAGTTTCCAAATCTGAACCCAAACCTATCCCCATCCCAAACCTCATCTCCATTGAAGATGACGAAGATGATGAAGAAACCTCCACCGTTTCTGCCATCTTCACTAAGGATTTTTAGAGCGGAGGACTTGGACGACGCAAGTACCTCCCCCCTCTCCTATCACGTGTGCTCCTGTAGTTGTATCCTCTGCTAGATCTGCAATGAGAATTTCCTCCCAACTCATTGTACCTTCACACACGATGAAAACCGTCGACACCCCTGCCCTAGTCGATAGCGGCGCTGACCTCAACGTCATCGACTGGGCCTTTGCTAAAAAACACAAACTACCCCTTATCAAACTCCAAAACCCCATCCCAGTCAACAATGTCGACCACACCCCCAACCGAAATGGAGATATCCGCTTTCTCTCAGAACTCTATCTCAACATAGAAGGAGTTGCCACCAAGAACACCTTCCATGTCATGAACTGTGGAAAGGAAAACCTCATTCTAGGAATGCCGTGGCTTAAAGAAAACAACCCCACCATAGATTGGTTTGCCCAAACCATCTCTATCCCAGAAACCCTAGACCAATCCTCTCAGCTCTACCACGAATTCGTGGCAGACACCAAACGACACGACTCCCACTTTCCTGACCAAACCCTTCCCCCACCCCGAGAAGTTAATACCACCCCCACCGAACACAACAAACTCTACTCCTACATGGACTACGAAACAGAAAAACAATACCTCACTCGAGCAAAAGTAAATCACTCAGTCCATCGCATCATTCGGTGTGGCTCCCGATTCATACCCGCAGCAGCAATAGCCAAAATCACCACGGCTACCCAACTAGCAGCGGAAGCCGAACTAGCCAAAACAAAACCAACTCTCCCCACCGAATATTCGGAATTTGCCCCCGTCTTCAACAAAGAAGCAAATGACCACGTCCCTCCCTCCAGACCCTACGACCACGAAATAAACCTCAACGACTCTTTCTCCCCCAAAATCGGGAAAGTCTATCCACTCTCCCCAGACGAACAAAAAGCAACAGACGAGTTCATCGAAGAAAACCTTCGCTCTGGCAAAATCCGCCCTTCCAACTCCCCACAAGCATCACCCTTCTTCTTTGTCAAAAAAAAAGACGGGAAGCTACGCCCTTGCCAAGACTACCGATATGTCAACGAACACACAGTTCGAGACGCATACCCTCTCCCCCTCATCTCTGACCTAGTGGACAAACTCAAGGACGCCAAAATTTTTACCAAGTTCGACGTCCGTTGGGGATACAACAATGTCCGTATCAAAGACGGTCATCAATGGAAAGCAGCCTTTGTCACCCATAAAGGCCTTTTCGAACCTACCGTCATGTTTTTTGGATTAACAAACTCTCCAGCCACCTTTCAACGCTTCATGAATGACTCTTTTCGAGATATGATAGCTGAAGGATGGCTTGTCATTTACATGGACGACCTATTAATCTTCTCCGACAACAATGAAACCCACACGGAAAGAACCAAACGAGTCCTCCAACGAATGTTAGAACTAGTGTTACGATTCCCCGTTTCTCTTCTCTTTTTCCTCTTTTCTTTCCCCTTTTAGACTTACCGCTTACCTCATGTAAACCTATGCCTAGCATAGCCTTTCAACAAGGCAATGCCCTCATCCCTAGTGATCCGTCATCACCCCTTCCTTTGCATTGCCTTGCATTGCCTTCCGCATTGCCCCGCATTGCCT
>JBBPMK010000063.1:0-86287 GCA_038090295.1 Boletus semigastroideus | reverse complement strand
GCATATCTCTCCTGCAACAAATGTTCTCTCCACTGGAGAATCTCCACTTCCTCCTTGAGCGCTTCCACGCGGCGAGGTCCAGCCACGCTCTCCTGTGCAGCCAGGCGCGAAAAGCTAACGTGATCGACATGCGTCCTCACCAGGTCCCCAAAGGCATCCGTAACGCGTTTCGCGAGTGCCTGATTGCGCGCCTGGTACCCTCCAAGCGTAATGCCAAGTTTCTTCTCTATTTTGGTAGCTTTGCTTGCCTCTTTCGACATTTGCTCTCGGCACTCCTCCAACACCGACGTGTAGCCTGCTATCCGTTCGTCAAGGGTCAGCGTTTCAGGGTCCACCCATCTTTGGTTGTTTTTGTCAAACACAAGCCGCTGGCGAACGTGTGCCCATGAGACCGTTTCGTCGTGCTCCTCGTTGTTGGTCAGGGTGATCAACCCTTCTTTGAGTTGTGCCTCAGTGGCGGTCGGGAAACCAATCGATGTCGCAAGTTCGAGGTGAATCTGAGATTTGGCCAGTGCCAGGTCGTCATCGTCGGGTATCTCGTACGCCGACACGGTGCCACCGGGAAGGTTGGTGCCAGGCAGCGGATGCGCGATCGAGTCGTGCAGCAACAGACTCGCAAGCTCAAAGTTGATTAGCTTGCGCGCGTCCGTGAGCTCCTCCTCGTCACCAATGTTGAGGTCCTGCAAGAGCTGAACGACGTCGACACGTGCGGGTCGCGGCAGACCGAGCTGCACCGGTCTCGATCGCCTAGCAAGAATCCGTCGTTCTTCTTCCTCTCGCACGCGTTTCAGCCTCGCATCCCGCTCTGCTGCATCTTCCTCTAACATCGGGCCATCCAACTCTTCTTCGTCCTCATCCTCCGGCACCAATAATTCAAAATTATTCTCTGGCTTCGGTAAGTTCATGAAACCGGCTTTCAGCACTCGCTTGGCAGAGTCAACCCGGAGACGTTGTTCGCGCGGTGTCTCTCCGCCGGTCATCATGCCCGTTGCAGGGTTGATGCTCAACTTGTCACGCGGGGTACGAAGAGGGGTTGCCCCGACGCCATGGGGTGTCGCAAGACCATCGGGTCCGACATGCAAGGGTGTTGCAAGGGGATTGGGGGTGAAGGCAACCTGGTGGCGTGGTGTGGCACCCTCGAAACCAGTTCCACCGCCTGGTCCAACATGGAGCGGTGTGTTTTCCTCGCCAAGCAGAGGGGTCTGAGCGATCGTCAGATTACGCAGGTTTCGCGCATCGGTCAAGACGTTGTCCTCTGTCCAAAAGTCAGGACAGTGGTCTACAACGAAGGAGAAGAACTTACGTTGAGGTGCTGTGCGAGGTGTCCGCGCCATCCGTGCGCCTTCCAGGCCTTCGTATTCACCAATCAGCTTGGCCGTGGCCGCAATACCGTCCGCGACAAGTGCCTTGGATTTCTCTCCACTGTGACCGATTTTAACAATCTCCTCCAGCTCGGTCTCGCCAACTTGTGCTGCAGGCAATACCAATTTTCTTCGACGGCCGATGCTCTCTGCTTCTTTCAGTTTCTGAATCTGAGCATCACGAGCCGCGATAAACTTTGTTTGGTGAGGTTCGTTGCCCTTGTTTTCACCGTTACGACGCTGACGTTTTCTGCGCTCCGCTTCGTCGTCGTCGGTTCTTCGCTTGTTCTCGAGACGCCGGAGGGATTGACCAACGGGAGCAGACGTTACACGCGCCTGTTCTTCCGAGGTATCGTAGAAGCCAGGAGCAGGCCGCTTCTCAAATGGGATGTCCGTATTATACTGGACAAAAAATTAGTTGTAAGTAAACCAAAATTGAAAATGAACACTTGCATCCATTCCCTTTTGCTTGGTTTTATATCGTACACTAGAAAATGTATTGAGTACATTTAGCATGATTCAATGGTAGGAGTAAAGACGAACATGATACCCGCTGCTTTTAATTCACGCTTCTTCTGAAGAACAGCTAATCGTCGTGCCTCTTCTAGTTGACGCTCACGAGCTTTCCGCTTGGCTTTTTTCCCTTGTGTGTTGGCTAGACGGGCACGGGCTTCTGACAACATTTCTTTCTCTGCAGCAAAAAGTCAAACGAGGAAATGAAGGTGAAATGATGGGTGACATACCGTCTTCATCCATGTCGATAGGATCTGGTCGTGCAGGCTTCGTCTCGGGATCTGGGTCAATTTCACCAGGTCGTAGCCGTCGAACATCATCGGCACTGGGACCAGCTTCACCCCCCGGCCCCGTCAGACCTAACTCCTCGTTTTCTTTCGCCTCTGCCTCGTCCAACAACTTCTGATATCGCTCCAAACATTGCGTGGCAGTGCGTCCAACCATGGGCGCAATCGTCCGCCATTGCGTTGGCATCAACTTGGCAAGGTGAAGCAATTTTTCATCTTCGGTCTAAAAAGGAAGAAAAACGTGAGGTTGAAATGAGGAAAGAGAAAAGAGACACACTTTTGACCATTCGGTCTTCTTTATTGAAGGGTCAAGCCATTCGTACCACCGAGCCTTGCATTGTTTGGGTGTCTTACGGACAAGCAAAGACGATATTCGTGCCCTGGCAAAGCGTTGGTGACGACTGAATGAGCACAGTCGAACACATACCATTGGTTCTTGCCATACTTTGCTATGGCAGCTTTAAGGACTTCGTCCTCGGTGTTCTGACAGACATGTTAGCAAGGTCATATTACTGGTCTCGGACGCACCAACCTTCCAGACACCTGGTTTATTGAGTTAGAAATAAGACGCGCGGACACGAGACGAGGATGTACTTACCACCTTTGATGATAGTTCGAACCATGGCAAGGTCAGTGACGCGACGGACGGAGAGAAATGTGATAGGCGCTTAGTCAACTCGGTGACTTCCATATTCGTCATTTGTTCAATCTCCGACTCAATTTAACATAGTGACTTCCTTTTTCGGTCCGATTATGATGGGCAGGTAATGGCGCCAGTAACAAACACGACGAGCTGCCGTCCAGGAAAGTCGTTCCGTTGATGAGCAAGTCATTACGCCTCTCCAGGACAAGGTCCCAAACAAACGGCCTCGTAAGAAGACCGCTCAGAAAAACGCTGACAGACAAACAAGGTCGAGGAATGATCGCAAGCGAACGACAGATGATTCGGTTACTGATTCAGAGGTACCCCCGAAAAAGCGCAAGCGTGCTCGCAAACTTGAGCCCGTATATATCATACCTGACGTAGAAGAGAAGGCGACCACCTTCAGAGGACGGTTGGGGAGGCATCATGTCTTGTTATCTTCATTGAATCATTGTTCTTTGCAGGCTATGCTTGTATAAATACCGTCCTACGGAACACCAAGCCCGCGAATGAAGTCATTTTTTGTTCCAGGACATGTCGGTCAGTCACGTCATAATGGGACGATTTTCCGCCACTCATCTGATGCGTTAGAATCGACACCATCAAAAAGAATGGTATAGAGTGGGTCAAGGGTTTAGGTAGACAGAATGCGGAAGACATGCTCAAGATCATAGAATGGAATGAAAAGAATGCAAGCACTATTCCAAGATATCTTGTTCTCGTGCTGAATGATGGTTCTTCAGAACATCCGTTTTATGAGGATGTAAGTTTTTACCCGCTGGACCGTCAAGCCTCTCAATTAGCTCAAGATCGTCAGAAATGTTTCCCTATGGTCACATGAAACCTATGAGTATTCCCTTGAATACTGCGCCACACTCCTTGCTCAAATCGGCGCCCTTGCTAAAAGGTATGGACACAGACTGACGACGCACCCCGGTCAGTTTACCCAGCTGGGCTCCCCTCGGGAGTCTGTTCTCCGCTCGAGCATCCGCGAACTCGAGTACCATGCCGAGATGGTGGATCGCATGGGCATCGATCAGGATGGAGTCATGATCATTCATGGGGGCGGGGTATACGGTGATAAGGCAGCTGCATTGGAACGGATCAAGGACATCATGAAACACAAGCTGCCCGCACAGGTTCGGGCGTGGCTGGTGCTCGAGAACGACGAGGTAAATATAGCGACCGACTTTGCGTGATGAGACTTTCATAGCTCTGTTACAATGCCGCGGACTTGCTGCTAGTTTGTACTGAGCTCGCAGTACCGTTGGTGTTCGATTACCACCATGATATGCTGAATCCGTCGCCTGGACTCGCACCATCAGCCATAATCGCACAAGCAAACGAGATTTTCAGGCGGCGAGGTATTAAACCGAAGCAGCATTACAGCGAACTCAGGGCTGGTGCTGTCAGCATAATGGAATTGCGAGCTCATTCCAACCGGTGTCAGAGCTTGCCAGAGGGTCTTCCAGATGACATGGGTGGGTCGTTGGTGTATACCTGAGCGGTTCCCGTCCACTTATCGTACGGCCCAACAGACTTGATGGTCGAGGCCAAGGACAAGGAACAAACTGTGTTGCAACTGTATAGAATCTATGACCTATGTCTGGTCGATCAAGGTATGTCTTCCATAGCTGTATTTAGCGTGTTACGACCTGGTTTGGAGCATCTCTTCGACCACCAGCGAGCGCTACAAGAGACCAAGGAAACCAAAGGTCGCACGTCGGCACGGAAGACACGCACGAGATCGACATTTGAGATGGGGATTGGCATCGAAGGGGACGTTGGTAGTAGAGAATAGTACTTAATTCAATTCAAAGTCGGCAATTTCCAGGAGGAGCTATAATTTGCCCTAGACCCTCCTCCGTGCACGTTTCCCGTCTTTGTCTTGATCTTGATCTTCAAAGGTGATACAGTTCATTCATGAGAAAAGATCAAGCTAAATATAAAAAAAGATATCACATCCAAGTTACCGCATCTCTTCCACCGACCGCCACCATCATCATCAAGTCATGTTCGGTTCCCCCTCCCATTTGCTTTCCTCCCAGCCTCAAACGAGCGCAGGAAATAGCGCAGAGCAATCAAATCCCCCCGCAGCCCCTGTCCCACTCCCGTTCCATCAGTTTAGCTTCAGGTCGATAGGGAAACCCCCAGAACTGCTCAGTCGCATCTCCGGTTTACAACCAGATGACACCGAGTATCATTCCCCAACCCCTTCTCCCATTTCCACCCCTCCTATTTTCACCCAAGACTTTGCCAAATCAACTTCCAGACCAACCCTCTTGCAGCAATTAGTTGGCAGCGACTTTGCCTCCGAGTACGCAAGCCAACCTCACCCCTCATTAGCCTCGCGCATCCAAATGAGCCCAAGTCCGTCCAACGACGCTGTGCATACTACAGTCCCCACATCGCCACCACCGTTGCGCATTAGCACCGCCAGGCGTCTCACAGAAGACGCCAACCTCATTCCGCCTGTCGAGGTTTTACCTCAATCACCTGGCTCGTCGCCTACTACCCCTGCCTCATGGGCTCCAGCCCTAGAACCAGACCTCACCTCCACGTTTTCTACCCCGCTGATCCACACGACTTCTCAAATCCATACTCCTCCAATCGTCATTGCCTCTCCGGAATCCATGGAGCACCCCCCTTCCTCAGCAGTGGTGGACGCGATGTTGCAGGATCCACGACCATCATCATCCGCCAGTGCCGATATTGACTCTCTAGTAGCTCGACAAGATCGTTTACATTCTATCAGTGCCATGCTTGCCAATCTGGCCCCGCCGCCTCTCCTACCACTTTCTCAGTCACCGCCTGCAGACCATTCTTCCGTAACACGAGCGAGCATCACTCCTGATCAGCCCACTCAACCACAACGCATTGCTACCCCCGTAATCCTCCACCATCCATATCCAGCTAACCAACTCTCTGAACGTATGCGCGCGTCCACCGACCATACTCAGACGAATACCAACGATTCCTCTCTCACTCTCGTCCATCCACCCACCACTCTCACCCAAGAATATCAGGTTCAAAGTAGGACTATCGTTGCAGCCATTCAAAACCTTACCTCGGCACTCAACACTGCTCATCGTGCCCAGGTTGACAACGAGAACGCTCTCGCACTCCGAGTGCGAACATTCGAAGAGCAGCGCGCGGCGTTCGAGCATACGAGGCGGGCAGAGGAGACTGCGCTGCAACAACAGTCCCAAGAGCTTCAAAGGAAGCGCGAGAAGCTGAACGCAAAAGAAGTAATGTTGGTTTCGTTGGAGAAAGAGAACAAGGCTAGAGAGGAGGCAAGAAAGGGCATACTCGCGAAGCGGCAAGCGCAAGAAGAGGAGAAGAGAGCTGCCGAAGCGAAGCGAGTGCACGAAGTGCAGGAACAAATCGCGACTGCGATAAACGAGCTCAAAGAGATCGAGGCTATGAAGGCAAAATGTCAAGTTGCCCAGCTGGCGACCGAGATTCCAAGTAACGATCTGCCTTCCGAACCCCAGCAAGGTATGAATGAAGATGAGAAAGCGGCCATCAAATCTCGTAATGAACTTCTTCGTGCCATCAACCATCTTCGTCGAATGCATATAGACAAGTCACAGAAGCTAGAAGAAATCAACCGTACTCTGCGCAGCTTAGGAGAAGAAAGGAAAAAGAGAGAGGCTGAAGAAGCCGAGCGCCGTCGAACTGAGGAAGAAGAACGTCTACGAGCGCACGCTGAAATGGAAAGGGCTCGCCAACTGCTAAATGAAAGACGACGCCAAGTCGAGGTGGAGAAGAAACGTCAACAAGCCGAAAACGTTCGCGAGCAGGCTCGGCTTCTAGCTGAACAGCTGGCCCACGCGGAAGCTCAAGCGAATGGTTTGGGACGCGCACGTGCGACCAATGGCCAGACGGCTGAGCAACTCCGCCATCCTGAAGAAGTCGATGGGTCACAGCGCCAGAGAACCGCAGACACGTCGAGGATTCGCCCGACCCCGACCCGCGAAGAAAGTTCCTTTGCCTTAGAAATCACTAATGCCATGAATGTGGACGACGATGCAAGAAATTCTGCACTCCATTGTACAGTCCCGTCTGATGCTCACGCGACTCCAGGCGCTTCGCAGTCGAAGCAGGAAAAGCCTATCTCAGGGGGTGTTATGCTCGCACCATCAACCGCGAAAGCTAGCAGCGGACATCTACCACCCAATCCATCAGCATCACAATCACTTTCTGCTTTAGCTGTAGCGGCGAAACCGAACATGCCCAGAGCACTCCCTGCCGTTTCTACTCCCCCGCCTCTTCCTGCTCTGTCCCCATCAGGCACATCTCCTGATCACAAGTCCGCGTTTTCGCGAACCCCAAAGTCGCAGACCATTTTGGAACTTTCAAACGGGCATAACCAAGAACTGAATATCAACATTGGACCACTCGCTGGTGTTTCTCCCACTCAGCAAAACGTAAACCTTCGCCATCTGAAACGGTTCCGTAGCCGCGCAGAAGGAAACGATAGTGGCGATCGTAGCGTACGCACGATCCCACTGAAAAGCGAGGGTAACATCATTGGGAAGGAAGAGCAGGAGGATGTGAAAGCTTCTCTTTTAACTCAACCTCCTGCATCACTTCCGCCTCGCCCTGCAGTGATCCCCCCACCCCGTCCGCGGATGTTGCAGAAATGTTCTGAAGCACCCGCAACCCAGGCGGATTCTTACCCACCTGAGAGTAACGAATTGTCCTCAACAAACAGGGGAGCGGAGGTTACCGTTGACGAACAACCCCAAGAAGTATTCCTAAAAGACACCCGACGTTCCCAACCAATAAATGCCCCTGTCCAGTTGCCAGTTCCTTCCGAGCCCACGAATTCCCTTCTGGAACAACAGGCTTCAGAGATCCACATCAATACAGGCGAGAGAGCTATACGAGATCAAAATAGCGACACTACCGCGTCGGAACCTGCTAGTGCTACTTTCTCACACGAATTTGATGGTGAAGAAACGTCCAGAAACAACAGAAGACTCGGCGACGAACATCGCAGGGCACGCAAGGCAAATAACTCCCGTCGTATGACAGATCATTACTCGCCTCCGCTCGCTACGTCCCATCTGCCTGCTGCTTCGCCTACGCAGCTTCATCGTCCAATCGACTTTTGGCGCCCCCAGAACTCTTCCAATAGACCTCGAGCTGAACCAATGCACGCTACCTCACCACCTACGGGGAGGAAGCGACCATATGAATTCAGCGACAATGAGTACGGACATCGAGCCCGGAGACCACGGGCTGACGTTTGGATAGCTCAAGACCCTGACCGCGACTGGGGGGACTCCTACCGGCCGCAACGTGACAGGCGCTCTGATCTTGAATTTGATGAGCGCCGCGGTGCTCATCGGGCTCCCATTTCTCTCGTTGATCGTACTCGGCCCTTTTCTGCTGACGCGCCTCGAACAACGTATGATGACAGGACCCATGCACCGGACGCGGCCACCGTTCCAGTCGCTCATTGGGAGCAAGTTTACAGAAGAGCAGAGAATGAGGACACCCACCAACGATATCAAACGGCTGCGCCCGTTTACAGCGCATTGACAGACCGACATCATACAGACGACGGCAGGACAGGACAGACTCACGAACCAGTGACGGAGGAAGGCACGGAAACCCAACCTAACCTATTGTCGCGGATACATGATATTCAGAGTTTCCCGGTAAATATCGTGCGGCCGTTGAGAGAACGTATTTGCTAACTTGTGAATCGTAGCCTCGTGGACGAGGCAGGGGTGATCCAAGCAGGGGGCGGGGGCGGGGACGTGGTGCTGCACGAGGTGGACTGCCACTTCTCGAGAGACTGACTTCACCGGTTATTTGGGAAGGGGATTGAGATGTGTTTACATAATCTGAGGTGTCCTGTACCTGTACCCAAACACTACGCTCAATCCGTTCCGTTCGAACCAATTGCACAGATGAGTTGGACAGGGTATGGATGACCCATTGTCCGGGTAGACGGTCCAATCTCATGTCTCTCACAGTTTCAAGAAGACCTTGAACAGGGCCGGGACCACGGTGCGCAGTCACTCGTCGCTCATCCTAGGCTATCCGTAGACACATCGCTTGCCCCCATCAAGGTCTTGCAAAAGACCGGTCAAATAGAACGCACAGTCGATCGCGAGTTTGCAGACGAAGAGACCAAATTCCATGCGTGCGTCGACACTTGGCTTCTCACACACCCTCCCATGACGCACACCACCCAGATTTGAAAAGGAATGCCAGGCGTTGCAAAAGGACAGTAAGACATACAGTGATGCCATGCGGGGTACGTCCACCACGCGCACACGCACACGTCCGTCCACGGATGCATCTCACACCCCGTCCCCACGCTAGCCATGACCTCTGCCCAGGCCCGGTTGGCAGACACGATTACGGTTTTCTATGGTGCATCGGATCGGACGTCTGATGGTGCGATGGCGGGTCATGCGTTCAAGAGCGCCGTCGACGAGCTGGACAATAGTGTGCAGAGAGAAATGGTACGTGGACCGATCCTGGCGTGCGCGTTGGGGGGGGGGGACGCGATCGTGGTTGATCCTCTCGTATGATCGTCTAGGAAGCACCGTATCGCACGTGCATCATGGAGCCGCTCGGCAAGATGAACGCTTATTTCCCTGTCATCAACGAGCACATATCTAAGCGGAACAAAAAGGTGAGGGTTCTCTATCGTCTATACGAGACCCTCGACCGACCTGGGGGTGTCTACAGTTGCTCGATTACGACGCAGCGAGGAGTAAACTACGCAAGGTGGTAGACAAACCGAGCGAAGACCCGAACAAGCTACCCAGGGTCTGTTTTCCCCCGCCCGCATCCCTTCACGCGTCTGAACCTTGGTTTCCAGACACAACACGAGCACGATGATGCCAAGGAAATCTTTGAGATGCTCAACGACCAGCTTATCACCGAACTACCGCAGCTGCTCGACCTCCGTGTCCCGTATTTCGACCCCAGCTTCGAAGCCATGATACGGATGCAATGCAAGTTTGCAGAGGACGGCTACGAAAATATGGGCGCGGTCCAAAGGTGAGTCGTTTCAGCCTGGCCCACGTCGCTCACCATGTCCGATCCTGCGTTAGATATTTCCCAGAGAATGTCAGGGATGACTATGCTGCTGGCCAGCTGGACGCTCAGGTATGGGTTCCACTCGTTTTCGAGTATCTCGCCGACATGGTTGCAGGTGGAGGGTGCCCTCCAGGAGATGAAGGAGTTGTCCATCTGTGGAGCCAACTAGCCACATGCTGGCCTCGGTCGTGTGAGATGGTCTTGTATCCCTACCTTTTCTCCCTTTGTTTTCTTGATGGACTCGCAACGTAATAATGGGGTTATACAATGATTCAAAGCCACTTTGGCACGAAAACTGATGCTACATCAGGGGCACTCGGTAATTATGCAACGTCGAAGGGCGAATGTAAGATGCGGGCAAATTGTGTACAATCCAAAACGCGAAGGCGAAAAGAAACGCAGAATATGACACAGGGGTATGTGACAGGAATGGATGGCATAGATGTACACAAACTCTAAATCCTACCAATGCATGAGCGTGAAGAGATGCGATTCATAATGTGATAGTGTGGATATTTACACCCAAGTTGAAAGGAAAAGGAGGACAGGAAAAAAAAAACAACACGGTGAGCAGCAAAGGAGACCAACTTGACACGAATTCAATACGCGTGTTCCAAAGAGGTGAATCAGAAATAACCCACTATAATACATACAATGATGCGCGACACCGCTCGCGGTATCACGTCGGAGGACCGAAACTGGTGATGGCGAGGCAGCCGAGCCAGATCATCTCGACGGCCGCTCTGCCGATCGGTGTGAGAACCATCTTGAATTGTGGTTCTTCCGTCTCGGACCAGACATCGACAACTTGGGAGAGCTCTTCCCGCGTGCAAAGCCCCAGCTGGTGAAGGCCGTGCTCGAGGAAATCGAAACCATTATCACGACCTAGGCATTGACAGACGACGACGTGCGAGCCAGACGAGTCCCGAGGAAGCCCAGTAGCGGCGTAACTGATCGCCTCCCACTCGGGGCCATTGATAGCCAAGCCGTCGCTCGGAACCCTGACCCCGCTCAGCCGCAGCTCGTCGTACGTGACCATCCGAGCGACGACACGGAATTCAGGGAGATAAACGCTCTTCGGGTCGGGTTCGGCACCACTGTCAGACGAATGTGAGTGCTTTGCTTTTTTCTTTTCAGGTTTTTTGTCGTTCGGGTTTTTCTCGGTAAACGGGATGTAGTAGACGAGGAGATATTGCCGGTTCTCTGGGTTCGTAACAAACGATGCAGTGCTATTGGTGTCGGTATGAACGCTCGCTGTGTCCGTTTCGCCCGGCCAGAGGGGTAGGAGCATGTAGAGACAGTCGTCGGGAATTTGGTCGAGGATGCCCTGGTTGGACCTCCGTTTCGAAGACGACTTGGATGGTCTGTGAGGATTCGTATGTAGTAGCCCGACGTCTCTGAAAGAGGCATTCAAGTCACTGAGCACACGATCATTCTCTTCTTGTTGGTCGCGACCGGCAGTGACCAACCATGGAGGGTGGAACGCTCTACGTTGGGAAGAATGTTCGTCCGTTCTTGAGCTGCTGCGGAAGACACGCAGGAAGCGCTCAAACGTCGAGCCGGAGTCAACGATGACGCGGCTACTATTGGCTTTCGCACGCAAGTTCTCGATATCATTTGGATCTAATGCGCTAAAAGCTTCGGCGTGTGTTGTGCGAGTAGGCAAGCGGTCGTCCGAGTCGAGTGAGTCGCGGTGCTCTCGATAGCGGAAAGATGGAATGGAAGCCGTTTCGCTGCCGCCTAGAACACTACCAGAGTCGATGACCGACGGCGGCATCAACGATGATGGCGAAACTGGACGGCTAATCGTTTCGTGTTTGGAAGCAGTCGTAGAAGACGATATGCTAGGGGAGAATTGGACCTTCACTGTAGGATGTTCGGCGGCGGAGACTATTTGTTTCACCGTGCTAGTGGTTATGCTCCCTGCGCTGCTAGATTCCGTGCTCTCTGCCAGGTTCGTGCGCTGAGGTTTCTTGCCGCTCCTGTCCTTGCTCCTGATCTTGCCAGAAGCCTTGCCTTTACTTCTCTCTTCCTTCTCCAGCCCTCGTCTCCTACTCTTATCGCGAGAATCCCGCAATGAGAGCCCTTGAGCACCACGACGGCTTCCGCGCGATTCGGTGTCAAGCAACCCATGCGTACTGAGCTGCCTCGTCGTTTTCGTACTAGTATATTGTTCTTGCACTTTCTTTGGCGCCAGCATGATTCCCGATCGCATATTCATGTGCGTCTGAGTGCTGGAAGGACCGGCCACACTTGTTCCTCCCTGACGACTATTAAACAGAGCATGAGAACGGAAAATCGAAAATGCGATAGCACGAGAGTGCTTGTGGATGACGCTATGGGGACCACCACTGGTGCTATTGCCCAGTAGGTAAGGGTCCGGGATGTGACGAACGTGGATTCGCTGCTGTGTACCTTTGGCTGAATCCGCAGAATGAGCCGTTGCTGCGTATTCGACAGACAAATAATGATAAATGATAAATTCGCAAAGAGCATCGTGCAAACGTACGTTTAAAGACCAGCTTGTCGACTTTGAAGCGGCCAACATGACCACAGCGCCACATCTCCTGAACACGGGGACCCACATCTTTCCCTGATTTTTCGGTTCTGTGCTGGTGGGCTTGTTGCCTTCGACGTGCGGAACTGCTCGAGGCATCTGCCCTCTCTCGTTGGAATGACCAGAAATAGCGGCCATCGTCAAATGCGCGATCGTTTCTCTGAAGATGCCTCATGAAGGAGTCCTCGACAAAGGGCAGTGTGGTTGTGCTCCCCAGGAAGGCGTGTGGTGAGGTCCTGGGCTGACCGCGTATGAACGAGAGAGAACCGATAGAGCGAATACTTCCCTCGGAGCGCCTTGAGAGAATGTATTGGACATCGAAACCATCGCACGCATCAGGCGGGGCAACGGGCTGTTCTTGTTCCTGCTCTGTTGCTTGTTGTGCCTGACGCTGTGCCTCTACCGAGCGCCAGTCTGCACGAGAAAGAGGTTCGGATCTTGGGAGATTGAGATTTGGGTCTTCTCCGCTATGGGACGAACGGTGCGTGCTGGACTCATCCCAGCTTCGACTGGGACGACGGACAGTGAGAATGCTACCCTCCCGACTGCGGGTGCTATAGGCGTCACTGACTTGAACAGCGCCAGGGATTGCCATAGGTAGGCTGCCTCGCCTTCCATCGAGGGCAAATGAACGAATGGAGGGAGGGGGAGGGTCGACAAGGTCCGTATCTTCGTCGATGTCTGGTAATTCGTATCTGGCGAAAGTGACAGGGGACGCATTGCCGTCCTCGTAATAGTCAAATTCGAGTTCGTCGTCGCTGCTGAACTGGCCAGATGTGCGCATGCTGGCACGAGAGCTGGAGCGGGAAGTAGCGACGGACACGGAAGAAGATGACGGGGTTGCCCCATCTTGAAACGATGCTGCAGTAAACCCATGAGAATGGGAAGCACGACCAAAGGTGTGCTGGGATGCGGTGTCAGACGTGAGCCTGGCACGGCGAGAACTGTAAAAGGCAGCGATGATCGGATCTGTGGATGAGGAGGGATCTTCGCTTTTCTCGCTGTCGGACCCGGACACGAAGGAGGTAGACTGGTTTGAGTAGGACTGATCCCTCGAGTGACGTGACTGGGAAGAGAACGGACGATGAGAAAAGGCTGGGTGTCCCGCACCATGCGAGGGATGACTGCTGACAAAAAGAGGCGGTGAAGACGCAGGCTGGACGGAGAGGGAGGGGCGGGGAGTACGATCAGGGCTGAGGCGGGGGAGAGAGAGGGGACTGATCGCGGTGTTCGCGTCCGGGAGAGCGCCAAAGGGTGTGAGAGAGGCACGGTGAGTACCAAAGGTGTAGTTTGCGAGATTAGAGTACATGTCGGGCTGGCTGTTTGAAAGGAAAAGATTGAGTGGGACGAGGAGGAGGAAGAGACACATACACGTCGTCGTCGTCTTCGGTGACGCCGAGCTCGTCAGAGAGCTGGCGAGGGTCTACGATGCGTTGCCCGATGTTACTGGACATGATGATGGCGATGGCGATAAACGTATAGACACAAAAACAAACAAAAAAAAAGGAGACGAAACACGAAAACAAAACAGAAAACAGAAGAAACAAAAAAATAAGAAATAAAAAAGAATGAAACGACTCCGAACGAGATCAAAACGTATCTTTAACCCGTCCCTCACTTGGATTTTATTTCAATAAAATAAATTTCCCGCTTTGACATACCTTGACGAAAGTCTCCCACGTGGTATCGCGTGGCATGTGATCATGACCCCAAAATGGCAGGCAGATCGTCCCCACGCGCCTTCCGTGCACCTCCTACCTCGCCCCGAGGACATTCTCTGCCACCGCACCACGCGCTATCCACGTGCATCCACGTGTACACCTCTCCAGGAAATTTAACGTCCGATTGAATGCCACGTGCGCATCCTACCCGACCCCCCTAACCATCGAAATCAAACCGATTATCAACCTCCGTTCTCCGCCAACTTCCCTCTACGTACCTGAGCATCCGGAAATGAAATAAGCGTACGGCTGCAGAAATAGTCCAACCCTGCAGCAATGCCTCATTGAGTAAACGTAGTACCCCTCCAGGGCAGAAACGACCGAAACGGTCCTCGTTCACACACACCCATACTTGCATGCGTGCGTGATAGGCACTAAGATTTCAATCATCTCAACGGCCTGATGGCGTAGTTGGTTATCGCATCTGTCTAACACACAGAAGGTCTCCTGTTCGAGCCAGGGTCAGGTCATTTTTTTATTCACTCCACCATGACCAGCTACGTTTACGATCTCCCGACCACTGGCTCCATCTCGTTCTCAGACTTTGTTATCGACATCACGGACGGCAATGCATATACCTCACAGATCGCTAATGCAACGCAGGCGAGGGCCAACATGAGGGGGATACTCAAACAATCTCGCAGGACCATGAGCGAGGACAGAGATTATCTCCGCATCATCAAGGTTCGTCTAATCACTCTTCTCCCATCACCCGCGCCCACGGCTAGCCCAATAGGTCCTGGATGATTACGTCCCACATCTACGCGCCATCATCGTGTGCACCCAATCTGATGAATTACTACTCAGACGCCAGCCTGGCAAGAAATAACAATCTCTTCGCTCAGCCCTGGCACTCACTCCTCCATACAGTGTTTTCTTGGCGAACGACCTTCTCTGCCACATTGTTCAAAACCTCACCACGACTCCGCCTACCCTCCTTACATGCAGATCTCGCAAGTACTCTTCTCACCTATGCCATGGCCCTCTCCAACTTTTCTCACTCCGTCATCGCCTCGCTCGGCGAATACGAATACGAACCCGCGATAAGCGATAAAACGAGAAAGGAAAAAGACGAAAGACTCAATTTCGTAGTCACACTCCTCTGTAGGGCAAGCGGCGTGTTTTCGGCGAGCAGCGAATGTGTGTTGACCGAGTTGGACAAGGTCGGCAGCGGCGACGCAAGCTGGGTAAGACCGCCAGACTTATGCAAAGAGGTCAATGCGGCTTTGGCAAAGTTCGGTCGTCTCATGCGCTCCCCTTGTCGGCATCTCTGACTGTCGTATTCGATAGGATGGCGCTTGCAGATGCGCAGTCGCTTGCCATTCGAAAACTCCTCTCCAAAGCGGCGTTCGAGAGCACGCTTTCTCCTGGCCCGCCTCTCCCCAAGTCGCACCCTTCTACCGCGCTGATAGCAAAACTCCACCTCGACTGTGCGGCACTGTATTCTTCGGCTCGCATGTTAGCGATGTCCCCCTCAAAATCCATCAATACGTCGGGACTCAAAGCTAGCTTTCGTCCAAAGAGTCACGGCAATAGCGGGGGAGAAGTGTCTGCAGACCTGTTAAAATACCTTGAGAGGGAAAGCAAATTCCACACTGCGATCGCACACAAATGGCTAGGGGTAGATGCAGGCGAGACCCCAAAGCCCGGTAAAGCAGGGGAAGCAGTGGGGTTTCTAAAGTGGGCTCAGCAAGAGCTCGAAGACCTCCACACTCCACGACTCTCAAGGATCGGTCGAGATGCGACCAAAGACCGAGATCAGGATAGCAGGAAGGCGAGAACCGAGAAGGAATTGAAGTCCGTGAAAGTTTTTCTAGACTACTACCGAAAGATGAATGATTCGGTACGTACGATGCATGACCAAACTGACGCTTGTCTTTATTCCGCCGACACCTGCAATGTCACGATGTCTGATTGTTTATCTAGTTATCATTCGACCCGGTACCCAAGTCATCAGAACTGCAAACCTTGATACCCGAGGGACGGATGGCCGTCGCGCCTAGGGCATACGTGTTTCCAGATCCAGCATTTGGTCCTGGATCCAAGGATTACCAGATGCAGACGCGGAGACGTAACAGCATTCCGAGTCGGGAGCTTGAGGATAAAACACTGGGCATAGAAGCATTACACATAGACGCTCGAGCGGCTGATAGCAGCTATGGCACGGTTGATGATGACAGCAGTGACGACGACAGCAAGCCAGATGGAACATCCTCTACTAGTACGACACGCACGTATGTCGGGGCCGGGTCGTATTTCTGATCGAATGTGTTCTATATGTAGTACAAAAGCGATGATCGATGTTTCGTGTTTTACCCCGCCAGTGCTCCGCGGACTACTCGTAAGGAGGAAGACCCCATTCCTCGGGCCTAAATTCCTCTATGGTTTGCAGCGTTTGGTCTGGTGTATGCTTTCCCGAATATTCCATAGCCAACAATTCGGGGTCCGGGACCCATACAACTACTTGGATGAGGACTGCACGGTCAGGAAAGCAAAAAAAAAGGGGCGCACCGGACATTCCGGCCCTCTTCCCGGCATCCACCCCCGGAATTGCATCCTCAAAGACCAGTCCCTTGCTCCTCTCCAAAACATGCTCGGGACCAACATTCTCTTCCGAATCCCCGATGTTCCTCCCCAGCTTCTCTCGCGCTGCGTAGAGAAAAATATACGGCTCGGGTTTCCCCGTAGTCTTTCCGGACACATCGTCCCCACAAACCACCATCTCCGCGGCGCCTTCTATGCCACGCCCGAAATGCCCAAAGATCTCTGGACCAAGGCCCGCTGACTTGAGTAAAAAGTCGCGGCGCTGCGATGACGTGGCAACCACGATCGGTATCTTGTGTTTGGCGAGGTGGGCGACCAGTTTGGAAGCGCCCGGAAGGGGGCGCACGGTCGGCCAGAGACGGTCTTGGCCGATGGTACGCTGTGCAATGTATTCCTCTGCTGTGAGCGCGATACCAGGGAAGAAGGAAAGGAGGTGGGCAGCCGCTTCCCGTTCGACTTGAATCAAAGAGAGAGTTATTCGGACCGAGTGGTCGGGGCGAGTAGACGAAAGCTGGATGTACCTTTGCCCATGAGGCCAGCTTTAATCTCCAAAGTCATCTGCGCCCCGTAAGGTGCGAGGACGTCATCTATGTATCCGGATGATCAATCACACGGGAATGCGGGAACGCGGACGATTAGTCTTACTGGTTACTTGGGTATACACTGGCTCGGTGTCGATCAGTAATCCTGTCCAAAACCGTTGTTGTGAGATGATACGAAATGAGCTGTGTGATCGAATACCATCCATATCGAATATCACAAATTCTATCCAAGGTCGAGGAGTCGACGGGTCAGCGGACGGCATCTTCAACTTGAACTTTGAAGTTGTGTCACCGTCGGGAGCAAGCAGTAGGCTCAGCATCAAAACTTGAACCTGACCTTGAAACCTCTCTGCCGACTCTTTCCGTATTCTCCCAACTTTCTCCTGACCAATCGGAGTATATCTAGTAACTGGTGCTTGTCCTTATCCAGGTTAACTCGAATATTTGGCTTGACTCACTTCTTGTCCGCTAATCAGCTGGGATTCCTTGCAAGCGAAATCATTCGGGTGCAAGAACAAGAAGCTCAGGCTGTTCCTCACCAACCTCGGCAGGTGATCACAACCATTCACAAGCAATTTGCCCGCTGATTGGCAGCCTATAGTCAGTCTCCACCTCCCGGTCCCCATGTGAGCGGTCCGATGAGATGTTCCGGGATCTCATCTCTATTCCACTTTGGTCAATGGTCACCAGACGCCAGTTGCCACCATCGTGATTCCTGAAACTACGCCGAGCCCGTTTTCCTCGCTTTCATTTGTTCCAAAATTTTGTTTCACTTCAGGCTCCCAGTGTGCCTGTCCGGAAACAAATCCGTTGATTGACCCAACCAGGAAGTTGGTGTCCATCTGAGCAGTTAATTCCGTCTGCTCCGACCCCATTTAATTGTCATGATGCGGGGGGAAATCGACACTTTCCCCATTCCCATAGCCAACATCTTCTGACACTTGGAGATGCTGTTTTTTCTGTTCGTCGTCCTGTTGGGAGTGACTTGGTCATTTGCATCGCCGAGAGTACCAGTCGATCGCAACATCCACTTTCCGAGACAAGGCACGGACGGATTGCAAAACAATGTAGCCATGACTAGCGAGAAACGCCTCACCTATATCATCTGATGTTTTCTAGGTTACGTGGGATGAATACTCCATCATGATTAATGGGGAACGCTTGTTCCTCTTCAGCGGTGAAATCCACCCATACAGGTACGCCGTCTCATATCAGTGTGTCCTTGACGATCTCACAACCAACTCGCAGAATCCCAGTCCAGTCACTTTATTTGGATTTATTCCAAAAAGTCAAGTCCATGGGTTTGAATACAGTCTCATTCTATGTGTTCTGGGGTATTGTAGAGCCTAAGCGTGGTGAAATCTCTTTCGAGGGATTCAGGGATTTACAGCCCTGGTTTGACGCTGCAAAACAAGCTGGTATATATCTTATGGCCAGACCTGGTACGCAATACTCTCCAGCCAACGCTTTTGCCATGTAAGTGCTGGTATCTGACCTTTTCTCTGATCAAAGGTCCATACATCAATGCCGAAACCACTGGTGGCGGTTTCCCAGGTTGGGGCACGTACACACCGGGCTTGTGGAGGACCTCAAATACCACCTACTTTGAGGCGTGGCAAAATTACGTCTCGACGGTAGGAAAGATTCTTGCTGAAAACCAGATCACCAACGGCGGTCCCGTCATTCTAGTCCAGGTATTTCATCTGTCACTTTGTGAGACCACTCAAGCCGATTTACTCTGGGTAGTCCGAGAATGAATACACTGGTTTCGCTCACGGTGATTCCGAGGATTTTGTGTACGAAACCGAGCTGTTGACTGCTTGGGTGAGTGCAGGTCGCCGTTGTACACATGTCTGGCTCATGTGCAACATATTTCAGCGAGATGCTGGGATTACAGTCCCCATCACCTTCAACGATGCATATCCTTCTGGCCACTACCTGAACGTCAACATCTGGGGTAACCATGTTTTGACGTTATGATTTTGTCCGCTCACTTTCTCTTCGTACAGGCTATGACTCCTATCCAAACGGCTTTGATTGTTCTCATCCATACACTTGGTCTCCAACCGCCATCCCATGGTTGGTTATTCCTGACGCTAGAAGGTCGCACGATGCTGACCACTATATCATCGTAGGTGGCTTTGGAGTGCACACTTGAAATACAGCCCGGCAGAGCCCAACAATGTTTATGAATTCCAAGGCGGTGCGTTGGATGGATGGTACGCCATTTACAATGCTGTACTACAAAATCCCAATGCTTTCTCCTAGGGGTGGTTCAGGTTACGACACCTGTGCGATACTAACTGGTCCTGATTTCGAACGAGGCATGTAGCAGTACTGTGCACCCTAATGGACGTACTCACGATCCTCACAGTCTTTTACAAGAACGAATTAGCCATGTCGGCAACTTACCTCAACTTGTACATGATCTATGGTGGGACGAATTGGGGTGGTATTGCTCATCCTGGGGTGTATACATCTTATGACTATGTATGTGATCCGTGAGTTAACCACATGCTACATCTCTTATCCTCATTGCAGGGCTCTGCGATCGCTGAGGATCGTACGTTGCGTGAAAAATACTACGAACTCAAGCTACAAGCCAACTTCCTCCGCGTCAGCCCAGCCTATCTCACCTCGCGCCCGATAAACTCGTTCTCCAATCAAGGTGCATTTACAGGTAACACAGCCCTAGTAACAACACAGGTATTGGATGTTGTTGGAAATTTGACCGGATTCTATGTTATTATGTGAGTGCCACCACTGCTCGATCTCTCAATTCCCTACGTGAGCTACGCACTCGCAAGGCAAACCGACGTAGCTTCCACCATGACGGAGATGTATACCCTAACCCTGCCAACGAGCAGTGGGAATTTGACTATTCCCCAACTTGGGGGACAGCTTACGCTTGGTGGAAAAGATTCCAAGGTTCACGTTGTCGACTACACTGCTGGCTCCACCCATGTGCTTTACTCTACTGGAGAAATCATGTCTTGGTATGTGCTACCCTTTGTTCCGTTCTGCGTTGACCAACTACTCGATTAGGGTAACCGTCGACGATGTCGACGTCATCGTCGTCTATGGAAACGCAAACGAGCTTCACGAGACGGCGTTCAAGTTTAATACCGACAGCATACCCAGTGCCAATGTCGTCTCCGGAACGCAATCCCTCAAAACAAATGTAATTAACTCGAGGAGCCTCGTTATTCAGTACACGACAACGGGACAGACCGTCGTGCAAGTCGGGTCTAATATTTTGCTGTATATCTTGGGTGAGCGGCTCCCTTTAATGAGCCTGGGCTAGATTTGACTGTCGGTAGACCGTGCCAATGCCTATGACTTTTGGGTGATGTATCCCCCCTCCGCCGGTTCTTTCGCAAACTACAGTACCACAAACCCGACCCTCATCAAAGGCGGCTACCTCATCCGTTCTGTACAGATTTCCGGTAGCACCCTTGAGATTACGGGTGATCTGAACGGCACGACTTCATTTGAGATTATTGCTCCCACAGCGTGGTCGAAACAGGTAACATTCAACGGCTTGCCGTTGACGATAGCAACCACCAGCTACGGCACTATAACTGCGTCGAAGACCACGTCGTTGCCCTCTGTCCAGCTCCCCGTTCTCGAAAGCTTGACATGGGTAGGTTCTTGTAAACCCTTACCTCGAACCTCAACTAAGTTAGTGAATACGACAGAAAACTGCCGACTCCCTACCAGAAATAAAACCACATTATAAAGATGTGTCCTGGACCACAGCCGACCACGCCACCACCGTCAACCCCACTCAGCCCCAAACACCTGTTGTCCTCTACGCCGGTGACTATGGATATCACACCGGCAACATCCTCTGGCGCGCTCATTTCTCGTCTACCGGTTCCGAGACAGGGTTCACGGTCAACGTGCAAGGAGGAAACGCGTTCGGCTACTCTGTATGGCTCGATGAGACCTTCTTGGGCTCTTGGGTCGGAGATGCTGTACACGCCAACTACGAGAGCACGTTCCACTTCCCTAAAACCACAAGGCTTGTGAAAGCCAGGGGACATGTCATTACAATCTTGCAGGATCACATGGGTTACGAGGAGGATTGGACAGCCGCGAGCGACGGTTTCAAAACTCCGAGAGGAATCTTGAGTTACTCGTTCATCGGCGGTTCGGATACCAAAATCGGCGTCTGGAAAGTGGCGGGTAATCTTGGAGGAGAGAGCGTGAGTACTTCACGTTTGCTCTGTGTACACAAACTCAGTTGAGCGATCTAAAACCTTCCGTGTCACGCGGTAGTATGCGGACACAACACGCGGGCCACTCAACGAGGGCGGGTTGTACGGAGAACGAATGGGTAATTGTGCGGGCTTGTTTCAAACGATTTCGTTATTTATGGACCCTGCAAAGGATGGCACCTCCCCGAATTCCCTGATGAGAACTGGCAAGAAAGCTCGCCAATCACCGGGATTTCCCAGGCTGGTGTTAGCTTTTACAGGTTAGGTTGGAGAAATTCTCGGGCCAACCAGAGCTTATGAACGCCCACGCAGGACAACATTCACGCTCGATATACCCCCCGGCGTTGATTACCCGATGGCACTCGTTGTCTCGAACTCCACGACGAACCCTCACTTCCGGTCTCAGGTAAGGAATTAGTAATATACCATCTCCTCGGGATCCGAGTACATGTTCTTTCCTATTTCAGTTCTATGTCAATGGGTACCAATTTGGCAAGTATGGTATGTATCTTTCTTCACGTCATGTACGTAGTCACTTGACCTCGGTTCTGATACGGCGTAGTCAACAGCATAGGTCCTCAGGTCTCCTTCCCAGTCCGTACGTGCCTAGTATTCTCATCTTACATTCCTGATTCCAAACTATCTCCGCCCCAGCCCAAGGCATCTTGAACTACAACGGTCTTAATACGCTCGCCGTCTCGCTCTGGGCTCAAGGCCTAGACGGCGCGAAACTCAATTCGCTTGCACTCGAGATGACGGCCATGGTGGAGAGCAGCATGGCGCCCGTTGTGAACCAGCCTATGCCACCTTGGACGGCGAGATCGGCGACTTGATACTCGAGTACAGCCCTGGCGGAGATACCGGAGACAGAATGGAATGGTGCACATTTTAAAAAAGTGCGAACATGGGGGAAGGCTTGCGTGTAAACTGTAATGCTACACGTGAATAAGATGGTAGGGGATTGCCTACTGAAAATTCAGTCTGCATACGCATTCAGAAACCCACACCTACGGCCATGGTGTCAAATAGCGTGGTTGATTGTTCAGCAGCCATGGCTCGTCGTTTGTGCTCCGCCAACAGGCACGATAACACGATGGTATCTCTCATTTCAACCATCTCCGGTTTGATGGCAAGATAAGCCACGTCCATCACATAGTCCCCGAGGTCCCTAGGACTCTCTGAGAACCATGCAAGAGTGTCGTCTGAACTGCCAGGGAGTTCGTGCAACTGCACATCGCGTTGGCTGCAACGTCAGCACATAACCGACTCACGACGAACCGCGAGATGACCCAAACGATCTTCTTTCCATTGAAACCGTCTACCACAGTCACGAAATTCGAGAGGGCTGTTCATCTTGCTGATCAACGTGTCGATCAAGTGTATCGAACGTCAACACTCACAAACGCCGTAGCAGTCTTGCTTTGAGCCAGCGCCGCAGATGCATTGGTTTGAAACCAGGAAATAAGATCTGGTCTGGTCGAAACGTTCTACGCATGATGGTCGCGAGCAAACAGCCTCCTGCCCAGACCGTCGTGGTTTTTTTAATGGTGTTGACAAAGTAACTTGGAAAGTCCGTGCCACGGACACGCAGGGTGGTATTCTTCATGTCGTCTTGGTCGAACATCAGGATGATGTTTTCGTCTAAAAGACCGGGGCCAAGGGCGTCGACGAGGGTGACCTGGGAATCCATCGGTATAATTGACGGGCAATTCAAGTTCGGACCTTCTTATATGTAGCAGCGACTAATTCCGCCGGTTTGTTACGCCAGCAAGAGTCCGTTGTATTTGCGCTAGCATGTTCGCCGAGTTGACGAGAACTCGCGGTGCAATGGGAAGCAGTGTCTGACGACTGTCAACTGAAAGCGAGGCGAACAGCTTCGTACCTGTCAATGGTATTGCATGTCTTTTTGAAACTTACTAAGTGATAGCACTGCAGTAGAACGCCGAAGCCGCCACTCCGAGGAATGCACCGCCCCCTTACGCGCACGGGCTGATCCAACTAGGCTCATGTAATCGTATCACCGATCAGTGGGAATTCTGGGGAATAATTCATGGAGTCCTATACTGTATAGATACAGGGCCGTAGGTGCGTCAAATCAAGGCATAATGGATCATAGTCCCAACAAGGTAGGTGGACAGATGTACAAAGCGGAGAGGAACACCACGCAACAATGAAAGTTAACCGCAGATACCCTCGTTTATGATGATACCGCAACGTTTACATTGCACTCGACGGTCAAGCATACAAAGGCCAATTCCGATGGGGAACCATATTATCGCCGCTAATACACCTGGGGGGGTGTCAGATACACTAGCGCCAAGAGAACGGGAGGACTTGCCGAAAATACCGAACTTGCTCTGAGGTACATGGCCGCCCTGTTGCAGACACAACATCTCAGGGTGGTCTGGAGGTAGAAGCGACGCTAGATGTTCCCCCGTAGCGGGATTCTGGTAGTGGTAGACCCGAGGCTGGGGCATCACGGGAACGGGTGAAACGTGGAGAGTAACGACGGGAGATGATGGGGCGTGTTGCTCCGGTGTCTTGGATCGCTCGGCTGGGCGAGAGGATTGCCCGTCTTCTCGTCATTAGCAAATATCCGACAAGGACGATGGAGATATACTCACTCTCTTGCTCAGCAATATACTCGTAAGCGGGTGGGTTGTCTGTGTAGCTAACCTAGGGGCATTATCAACATCGAGGACGACGGAAAGGTGGAATAAGAGACGCACCATGTTTGAATTGGAGTCGATGATCATGAGGTTTAAAAAGGAGAGCTGCGTGAGCCTGCGGACGTGTCACTGTCACCAAGAAGCAGAGTGACTCGTAATGGCGCAGATCACGTGACTGAAAGAAACACGTTCGGCATCGGCACTGCACATCGAAACTCCGCAGGGATGCCTGTATAAGATTTCAATCTCCGCGGGAAATGAAAATCGCGTTTGGTAAACTCGCTTCGCTTAGACGGACACAATTTTTTTTCGACATCATATCATGGATGGTATCACCTCGTCAAATGATGTATCACCGGACTCTATGACTTCTAAAGACTAGTTCGCTCACACTTGTACCCTCCCCCTGTCAGATTCTGATATCTAATTGTTTTATTCTCCTCCAGCTATGCCGATTCGTACGCGCATTTTGGTGCGAAATCACTTAATGAACTTGCGTGTTCTGTATATCTTATGTGCTGTTTCTTATCGAACAGGCATTCATGAAGAAATGTTGAAGGACACTGTCCGGACCGGTTCATATCGTGCGGCGATCGTGGACAATGGTCATCTCTTCAGAGGAAAGACCGTGCTCGATGTCGGCTGTGGAACCGGCATTCTCAGTATGTTCGCTGCCAAGGCTGGTGCAGCTCATGTCGTTGGCGTGAGCAACTTTGCAATACTGTGACGAGACATGACCCGATCATCAGCCGACTTTTAGATCGACATGTCCAATATCATCGATCAAGCACAAAAAATCATAGAAGTTAATGGCTTTAAAGACAGTACGTATCTCGTTCCGGAATGCGATTGCGTGTCACTCAAGTCCGTGTATCTGATCAGCCATCACCCTGGTCAAGGGCAAACTCGAAGACGTCGAACTACCAATGACACAGTTCGACATCATCATCTCTGAGTGGATGGGTTATTTCTTGCTCTACGAGTCCATGCTCGACACGGTTCTCCTCGCTCGAGACAAGTATTTGAAACCCGGTGGTCGCATGTTTCCTGACAACGCAAGGATGTATTTGGCTGCAATCGAGGACCAGGATTACAAAGAGGAGAAAATCAACTGTAAGATGCCGTCTCTCTATTCTCCATTTCTCGTTAAACTAGACGTTTTAGTTTGGGACAATGTTTACGGGTTTGATTACTCTTGTATCAAGGACATCGCACTACGGGAGCCACTCGTCGACACTGTTGAACTCAAATCAGTAGTCACCGATCCATTCATGCTCAAGGTTGTCGATCTTCGTCACTAAATGCTGTCGATGCTGATCATTAGCAGCATGTTAACCTACTGACTGCCAAGAAAGAAGACTTGACTTTCACTGCGCCATTCACGCTCACTGGAACCCGGAATGACTGTATATCGTGCTATTTGTATATTTTAACCATCTCATTAGTTATTTTCAGACATTCACGCATTTCTCGCGTGGTTTGACATATCATTTGACTGCACGCATAAGAAGATTCAATTCTCGACAGGTCCTCATGCACAGTACACTCATTGGAAGTGAGTAAACTATCTTTGCGTCCCCGAGTCTGGCGTTGAATTCGACACTGATGGACTACAACAAGACAAACAGTGTTTTACACGCCTTCGACTATCAGAGTCTCTGAGGGCGAAAAAATAGTTGGTACCATCTCGTGTGCCCCCAACTCGCGGAATAACCGCGACTTGGACATTACCATTCAATATACCGCAGACGCAGAAACCAGGACAGTAGCTTACAAAATGTACGTTTTGCCTTCCGATGCTATCCTACTCGGGAATTCGTAAGCTGACCGGTTGTCAGGTCGTAATCGTTTTCATTCTCGTTGACTATAACTTGCTAACTGTATATCTCTGCGTCCACCGCCACATTGCCGTCTATGTTTTCATCTTTCATTGCGTTGACGGTAACACAGGTACTAGGTATCCACTGATTATGTCGATATTGTATGCGTGAGGTGGCATGTGGTTGTTTTGGAACGTCATGACATTCCACAACAAACTGGGTCGCAAACGCTACGCACAACTAGATACACTCTACGCATGACAGATATACCATCTTACTGCCGATCACAGATTAAACGTATTCATCGCCCAGCGATCAAGCGCGTCGTTGTACTCCTCGGGCTTCTCCAACTGGGGCCAGTGACCCGCATCGAGCTCGACTATCGTCAGACCACCTTTGGCGTACTTTTCGATCTCCGTGATGGCAAACTCGCGGAAACAAACATATTCGTATTTCGCCACAGCCATGAAAGCTGGTTTTCTGATCTTGATGTCCTCTTCGGGTACCGCTTCATTGAACGTCGGTCTCGACTCAGCAAAAAAAAATAACCAGTAAGACGCACTTGCTTTGATACCATTGTTCACGCCGTGTAGGTTGCTCCTGTACCAGTTGAGCGGGCTGTTCAGTCCCCCTTGAAGAAGAGATGTTTTGATATGTTCATAGTGCTACATCGGGTGCTTTAGCGTTGTTCCGGGGGCAAAGGCGTGAACACGTACCTCGGGAGTCAAGTATGGTGCTCTTGGCAGCCTTTTCTGCTGCCTGAGGAACAATTCCAATTCACCAGGCAAGTTGATATACGTCTTCCATACTTCAGGATCGGCAGGATACATTACGTCGAGGAACGAGTCGATCTATATTTTCGTGAGGCAGTGTTTACACTAAATTTGTCATCAAACTTACGTTGGCCTCGATCAAGCCGGCAGCGTCCTCTCTGCCGAAGAACGTCCAGTATCCCATCAACGGGCGTCCATACCTTTGCCTCTGGAACTCGAGGATCAAGCCGAGTGGCAGGAAAACGGAGGGCGGATAATAAGTGACCGTGGTGAAGACGAAGCCAAGGAATCTGTCAGAATGCTTTGCGGAGAAGATGCTCGCGATGCAAGAGCCCCTGAAGTACTACGTTAACGAAGATACCTCGGAAACGATCAATCAGTACATGCCAGTCATGCCCGATCGCGATGACATTGTTGACTGCCTCCCCGTCGAGGATCTCCAGCAAATCCTGCGCGACCGCCGTGTGCAGAAAATCAACAGGGTTGTTGGACTTGGGTTCTGTTCGTCCGTAACCGATAATGTCCGGAACGACTAATCCATATCCCTTGGGCTGAAAATAGTCGATCTGCCGATACCAGTCATATGACGTGGATGGGAATCCGTGGATGAACAAGAGTGTGGGCTTTGGGGGCTGCGCAGGAGAGAAGAGGTAGTGGTACTCAAAGCTACCTCTGGTCGTTTTGAACTTGGACTGGACCTTGTCCATGTCGATGAGTTGCAAGTGGGGTAAGCTAGCACTGGGGTATTAGGGGGTTTCTTATAATACCCGCGCGTCCGATCGGATGCCAGTCTGATGTCAGGTCAGCTCCCCTGGCATCAAACGTGTCCCGATCTGCACCCTCTCGCACTGCCTGTATTGCATTTCCGGCCATATTCTCCTCATGCGGTGGGGTTCGAATTTGCACTCATTCATCTTGGAGGGAGTCACCAGGACCCGTTCAAGGTCCGATCAAACATACGTCTCATAAGAAACCGGGCGATGAGGCGGAAGCAAGAAATGGTCACTTAGCAAGCTATCGATGGCGAATCTTTATCACTGCCTTCAAGGCGAGGGGCTCAGGCGTTCAAGCTTCGGATAAAGGAAGCCTTTCACCACATTGAGTGCGACGAGCCACACGGTACTTGCTACAGTACACATGTTTACGCGTGACGCAGCTACTGGAAATCTTCGATGCTTTCAAAGGTACGCACATCACTCGCTTTCCTGGTCTGGTGTCAGCGTTGAGCTTGAAATGCGAAGAGCTAAAAAGCAAGCCACCAGAAACTAAACATGTTCTACAGCCAATCTTGCGATTTCGGTCAGAGATTTCCGTGGGACAATTCGGCATGGGAAAGGTTTTGGTTGCCTGCCAGCATCGGGTTACAAATATAGATCGTACAGAACCACGGGACAGGCACGCACGAAGTAGTGCTAGCAGTAAACTCGGGAGAGAAATCGATCTCATTCCCATGGTCGTCTTGCGCTTTCAAAAAATCAAAGGTCGCGAGCATCGAGGCAATAGCAATCCACATCGACGCATCGGCAACATGTTTCCCAGGGCAGATCCTGAGACGACCGTCTTTTTGAACCTGAGGTAAAACATTCTTGCTTACCTCCGTCCGAAACCAAAGCCAAACGAGTCACCATCAGTAAGCGTACCATCATCCTTGATAAATCGTTCCGGATTGAATTTGAATGGTTCGGGGTAAATTGCCTCGTCGTGAGCAAGGCCCCTGCAGTAGTCGGAGGTTCATGCCGCAGGCACCGACAAGTGCTAGCTTACCATACGTTAACTAAAACAGTAGTCCCTATACCAAGTAGCAAATGTCAGCAATGGAGTCGTTTATGTGCATCCATACGCGAACCTTTTGGAATGTATAAACCTTCATACACATCTTCAGTTGTAGTTGCATGAGGCAACGCTGTGTATCGATACAAAAGGGTGAGTATCAACGTAAAAGAAATGTTACGACTCACCCAACGGAACAACAGGATGCCACCTTGAATTTTCCCGCAGAATAGCCTCGACAAAAGGTAGAGACAGTCTATCATCGAAGTTTGGCAACCGGTCAGGGCCTACTACAGTTTCTATCTCCCTCTGCGCTCTCTTCTGCACCTCAGGAAAGAGGACCATCGCAAGGATAAACACGTTCAAGGAACTTGCTGTCTACATTGTATTTATCAGTGGTCAACTGAGATAAATCAACAAAACCGCACCGTTTCCGATGCAGCTGAATCGAAAGATGAGCCAATATATAAATTCACCACAGATACACCTACCTCCATATGCAACCGCAGAGGTGTTTCTAATGCAAAGAGTTACTTCTGGTAAGTTGCCGTTTGCCTCATTTTTCTTGACAGCATCGCTGATCATCGAAGGTTTGTCAATTCCAGATGCCTTAAAAAGTGTCAGAAACCACACGATTGGAAGACACGGCACATACCATTTGTTCCAACGCCATTCCAAAAAGAAAATAGCGAAAACCAGTTGCATAACGCTTCGCCAGGGCTGCTTCTGCCTTAAAAGAGCTGGGCATCCATGTAGGTAGGTTCAAAACTTAAACGGAATTCAGTCAAAGGCGTGCTCGTGTGGAGAGACCCGAGACGCACGGAACGGAAATACTGCAAGAAGAGCAGCTCTCTTTGGATCGGCGGCCTTTGAAATTTCCCGCACACCTCGCTCGGCATAGTCAACGTAGGGGTCGTTTGTCCGCGCTACGTCATATCCATATACAATTGACATGATAATCGATGTAGAATACCTGGATTATGTGATGTTTCGATGATGAATACAAATATAATAGTGAGACGAACGTGTGCAGATGTGCAGCAAAACGTTGTGAATCCTCAGCAAGGTTGAGGATCAACTGACGAGCCTTCCCGCACTGCATTGGTCGATATTTGGCTGCAGCTTCGTTGTACAATGCTTGATGGTAAATACGGCGATGAAGACGCCATGTATCCCCATAAGGCATAAGGACAGTATCATCTGCAACCCCATACCTGTACAGGTCGATGATCAACAAGGGAATGGACAAGGGATAAAGAAGGAGGCTTACGGTTCTGCAGTTACGAACCGTGGCCTATCTGAGTAGATGTTCGATCGGCTGTCAAGAAGCTCGCGGGCTATTTTTGCAGAGTTTATAATGAGGACATCCATATTGAGGATACGTGTATAGATGAGGTCCCCTGATGAGAACAAGGCTTGAGTGACCAACATGGACAACATATATGGGACCTACCGAATGTTTTACGCCATTGGAAGTAAGTGAACCACGGTTTGGAAGCATCAATGCTCAGCGCAGCCCCCAAGAAGGGAAAGCATCTGGGTCCTGGAGGTAACGGAATGTTAGGAGGGTGCCTTGTCTTTCTGACTCTAATGATGTATAGTGCGACAAGCAACGCGAAAAGTGCACCTGGAAATGCGACCTTCATGGTCGCAAGGGAGGTTGAAGGGCCTCAAGGGATGTAGTGGGAATGGTGGGTTAAATAGATCCGAGTCATGCCGTGGCTTGGGTGCTGGCGTTTCACTGGTACCTATTGCGCTGGGACGGGCCCACATACTCCTCCGAGTCGGAACGAGAGCGGGCACTGACGAGACACGTGATCTGCAACCTATGATATTACGTAATCAATCCTCGAATGGCAAGTGTTATTGTTACGAGAACAATGACAATAACAATGGAATGAGCGAATACAAAGGGAGGTCCATGGCTCTTCCGTCTCTTATTGGGTCTCTTCTTTCTCTTCCTTTTCTTTGTCTACCACCCCATTTCTCTCCGTCTTTGACGTCGCTGGTCGACCAATGTTTTCGTCAGGGTTCGCATCTCAGACTCCTCCACCCTACTACGACGCTCCCTCAGGCTTGCGGGTCTCGTCCACGTCACTCAGACCCTACCTACAACTTCCTCACATTCTCTCGCTTACATGGCTGGCCTATCCCGTTATCTCTTTGTTGTTCGTCATCTTCAGGCTACAGATTTCCTCGCAGGAAGCGCAAACGGCCGTCGCCAATGCAAGGGGTGATCTCCTCGCAGCTTGTCAGGCTGCCGAACGTGCTGCAACCTCCGCCGCCAGTATGCCGCGCTATCTGGCCATCGCCACTAATCGGCAGTTCGCAGACGCGGTTAATGGAACCATGAACGGTGCTCGTGAAGCTCTCATTCTGGCGTTAGTCTGCATGGAGGCAATCATCAACTTTCTCATCAGCATATACCGCTCCACGTTTCTCTGTTTCCTCGAGCTTGTTGTTGTTGGCGGACTTGATCTTCTCATCAGCGCAGTTCAAGAAGTATGTCTCATGCCAACTCCAACCTTGACTCTCTCTTATGAATCACTTCAGATCACTTCTTTCTTGCAAACCACTTTGAACGGTATCGTCTCTGGCCTCAAGAATGATGCCGCTTCTGTCAACTCTGCCATCCAGAGCGCCGTGAATGCCGCAAACAAAGTCAATCCCTTTGGAAATATTCAGGCGCCTCAGTTCGATGTGTCCAGTCTCGATGCACTCTCTAGCATCACCATCCCAACCGACTTCGAGACTTCTTTGATTCGGCTCAATAACTCGCTACCCACCGTATCCTCTATCAAGGATGCCATCAAGGATCTGTAAGTTGCTTTTTGATCCACAGGCGAATTGTTTCTTATACTCGTTAGTGTGGACATGCCGTTTGAGGCCGTCAAGGCAGACATCAACAATACGTTTGTCGGCCTTACTTTCGATCCAGTGCTACTTCCTCTACCCAGGCAAAACGCCGTTTCTTTTTGCAGCAACCTCGATACCTCCTCTGTCGACAATCTCGGGAATGATCTTCTTCAGATCACCAAGATCGGCACGTTCATTTTGATCGCAGTCCTTTTCCTGCTCCTAGCCGGCCATTCTGTCTTAGAATGGTACAAGTGGCGTTGTCTCATGCGTCATCTACGGTTTACGCGTGAGGCTTGGATGTCCGACCCAACGACACATCACAATATTACTCCCCAGACGACGGCACCATCTGTCACGCTCACTGACCACAATCTCCTCATGCTTCAAACTGACGCCCAACATCCGCTACTTACCCGTATCGCTTTTTCGCTCGCTGCGCTGCTACGTCTCACTCCTTCCCAACATATCCATCTTCGTTGGTTCTTGCACTATATCTTCCACCCTCCGGCATTAGCCTGTTTTCTCATCGGCTTCTTTGGATTGCTCTCTGTCCAAATCCAGCTCATTGCGATTGGTCCCCTCGAAGCTCACTACTCTGCTCAGACTACTGCGAGTATACAAGGCCTTTCGAACATGATCGCTGCGCAGATGAATGACAGCATGTACAACCAGTCGACAGCATACGCCAGCGGCATCAACGCCAAAGTCCAGACTGTTCAATCCACAATCAACAACGGCCTCTTTGGCTGGGTGAATGGCACCACTACTACGCTCAACAGTACGCTCAACAACTTTTACGAGGATATTCAAAATTTTGTTGCTATTCTCTTCAACGGAACGATTCTGGAGACTCCCGCGGAGAATTTCATCATGTGTTTGGTTGGTTCCAAGGTCAACGCCATCGAAGAGGCACTCACTTTCTTGAACCAGAACCTGAACGTCGACCTTCCCCAGGCTAATGAGACTATCCTTGTCCTCTCACCTGCCGACGTCGATGAAATCACACAGCCTATTGCAACTGCCGCTATTGGTGGTACTTCGACCAACTCTCAGGGGCTCACCGGCAGACTCGTGTCGACGTACGTCGACTCGTTGAAGCAAGAGCGGTGGATGTTTAGCATCTTCATGGGCTTGTGGGGGGTGGTCGTGTTGATGGGCCTCGCTATCTTGTTTTGGCACTCGTATGCTAAGAACTGGGTGAACGCTTACGAAAAGTGGAGATGGCAAAAACAACAACGAGACTGTCTCGAGGAATTCATCCTGCCGTGCAAAGAGGGGCCATCCGTATCTCGTGTAGGGGACACTGAGAACGGCTCGAGCATACTAGACCTTCCTTTCCGTTCGTTTACGCCGCTTCCTGAGGCTGGTTCACCCCTCGGTATCAACCTTGTTCGTCGGCCGAACCAACCATCTCCGTCCCCATCCCTTCATCCTCTCAAGTCATTGGAGCCTACTTTCGAGAAGAGCTGGGATAGTTTCTTCCGCGAAGACGCGAAAAACAAGCAACCTGCAGAGTTGGGTATCCGCCGTGCCCCGAGTCGTGGAATGAAGTTCATGAATCTCGGAAAGAAGAAAAGTGACGAAGCATTGGGAAGCAATGAAGCAAATCATCCAGAAGAGAAGCCAACGTCCGTCTGGTTTAAGCCTTTGACCGGGCTCTTTTCGAAGAAAGACGATGTCCAGCCTGAATCAGAGTTTGATGTCAGCAGGTCCGCCTCAGGCTCCCGTCCGCAGCTGACAGTCTCGGTTGAACAAGCCTCGACAGCGACACCAAGGAACTTCCCCCAGATTGATAACACACCCTCCCTTGCACATGATGAGCCCTCGTCTTCCCAGCCGAATTCGTCAGTGAATTCCGCGAATCCCTGGACGAAAAATATCCCTCCGAAAAAGGCCATTCCTCTCACTATCCCCCCACCTCCTCCTGGCCGCGCTCGGAATGCTAATGTTCCTCTGGATGTCGGTTCTACTCCTCCGGATCACGGTCCGTTAGCCATGCCCCTTCACCACGCCTTCGAGGAACGCCCGGGGTCCCAGAAACCAGTCCATCTCGCACTCTATCCCACGTTCCTTGCTCCACACGCCAAAGTGCCTTCGTCGCAGGAGAAACATAAGCGCTCATCCACCGCACCCACTCCCGTCACCCCACCGCCGGCTGGACCCATCAGTCGACATGAGTCTACCAGGTCGACATCACGGCTACTTACGAATATCTATGCACAATCTCCAGGCGCGGTTGATCCGTTTGCTACACCTTTTGATGACGATGTTACCGTGGATCATCCTGCGAAGACGAAGAGAGTCACGAATCCGTTTGCTGGCTTTGCGGTGTAATTCTTGTAATTCTTGCATGCATCATGCATCACATTCTCAACTGGAGGACAGCCCGGTTAACTCTATTGTTGGTGCTAATTACTAACCTTCACAACTATTGGCTTGCACACTCACATACGCATCTTGTACCATACCCCACAATTGATGTATCTTTAATTGATATTAGTGGTCAGCTGGTACAGTTTCAAGTCACGAACCCCAGCAATCTGAACAACATCATATCCACCACTCGGGAAGTGCTGCCGCAGGCGGCAAAACCTTGCTTGTTTGCTGGGGAAGTGCACGCATAGTAAACTAGCAGAAAAAAATGTATAATTTATCGAATACATATGATTTCTACGTGGTTGTCGTGTCTTGCCATTGTGCGCATCCAAGTCAAAGCGTGGTACTGTCGACATTTTTCGTGTCGTTGGGGAGATAGGGCCGCCATGACCACCGTGCTGCCGTGCATCGTGTAGAGCCGATGGGCACCAGAACGGGCGTGGTAATGTACACGTCGTCACATCGTCATTGGGTCTCGCGCCATCGCATTGAAGGGACAGGGATACTACGATAGCGATGCCGTCAGTGCTGCTGTTGTATCATTGCCTTGCACAATAACTGCGCGGCATGTGCCATCGTATTGAGGGGATATAAGCACGCCAATCGTCCCATTGACATCGTGCTGATTGGTAGGTGTCTGGTTGGTGCACACCACCGTCATTGACGACGTCGCCCGTTGGCTTGTTGCTTGCGGTGGGCATTATGATGGACATTGGTGATGTGATAGAAATAGTGGTACCGCGTCGCCACGGTCGTCGTGGTGTTGGTGGTGTCGTATTGCCATCGCTGTCGTCGTGCCATTGACAGCACAGTGATGGTTGGAGGTGCTGTCGTCGTCGTCGTCGTGTTCGTTGTGACTGCGATGGTGGTGCTAATGATGGTACTACTGAACACGGTTGTTGTGGCCGTTTCCGTGCCACATCAACGGTATCGTGGTGCTGATTGGTGGTACGCTTGTCGTCGCTGTTGCCGTGCCATGTCAATAAGACGGTGGTGGTGGTGGTGGTGGCAATTAAGCTGCGGTGGTGGTGATGCCAAGGTGTCATTGTCGTTGTCACCACACCACATCGACGACCTGGTGTGGTGGATGTTGCGGAATTGTCGTCATCCAGCGTCGCTGTCGACAACGTGGTGGCCTGTGGCCTCATCGCTGTTGTTGGCATTTCCACTGTCATCCATGGATTGCGTTGTTATCGTCGCCGGGACCAGGTGGGGATAACACTGCGCAGTGCCATCATTGGTGTGTGATCGTTGTTGTCAATGGGTGGTGTGTGCTGCCGCCTCAACCAACGCAGAGGAGGGTCCAGAAGCAGCGGTGGTGCAGCGAACGAGTCATCGGACTTGGGAGATCTAGACAGATGGGTGCGTTGAACCGAGTTGTTGGGCTCATCAACGCGTCAGGAGAAGGTTGAACGAGCCATGAGGCTCGTCGACGGGTCCAGACGACGGGCAGGTGAACCGAATGAGCCTTTCGACTCGTCCGACGGCTCGAGAGAGTCCAGAAGTGGCGGTGGTGCAGCAAACGAGTCATTTGGCTCAATGCCCCGAGAGGAGTCCGAAGGGGCGGGGAAGCGCCGTGCGAGCCAACGCGCTCGTTGATGGAGCGGAGGTGCGCCAAACGAGTCACTGGGCTCGTTGACACCTCGGTAGTGATCCAAGTTTGCCGGTGAGACAGTGAAACGACGACATCAACTCTACTTGTTTTCTACTTGTCATTACTTCATCCTAACTAGCAAAGTTTAGCAGGACCTGCTGACATGGCCACATCCCAATTGCAATCCCATATTGATGAACAGATTTCTAGACAGATTTCCGAACATATGCCATCTGCGCCATCAAAGGAATGCCTTGGCTGAGTCCGAGCGAGATTCTCAGGGACATATTTATTCATCGTGCTCGTGATGGTCACTATGAGCACAAGGATGGTGACACATGGACTGCCAGCGTGTGCAGTTCGGTCAACATCTCCCATGTTTGCCATCATTAGCGTAATCTAGCTCTTGCTTGCCCAACTCTTCGGTCCCTACCTTTTTATCCTGTCGCCATGCAGCCCAAAGATCTCAGTGCGCTACCACACTGATATCACCCTATACTGCCCCCCCTGGTCAAGCTTTTGGAGAAAGATCTTCCAGGTCTACGGCACTGGAAGCTAAGTGCTGGTATTGTGCCTGATCTAGTGAATTTGCTGCGTCTCTCAAGGGCCGTAGCTGAGCAAGACACCAACGATGAACGTCAAGATTGGATGCTCGTGCCAGCCTTGGAAAAGTCGGAGCTGTCTCGGATGAGATTCCTGAGAAAGACAAATCTAATATGGCCTGTTTACTCGGAAAGCCTTACCGTTGATGAACTTTGTGATGCCCTTGCCAGCCGCAAAAAGCCTAGCGGCCGACTCACTAGTATGGTTCTTTGCAGACAAGAGTACTGCATGGATGGTAAATTTGGGTATCCAAACGTTGACATGGTTGGGCAGTGGAACGACGGTCACTTCCTTGTCATAGAGAAGCATACCAGAGGATGAAAGTCGAGTCATCGGACGACGATGCAAAGTACGTTCATAAGTACTATCACACGGGCGAGCGTGTAACTACTTTCTTTGCGTATTGTTCTCTGAGACTCAGTAAGAGGAAGGTGTAGGTGTACCTAAGCTGCAGCAGGTGTGGGTGAAGGCGCGCAGCGCCGACCGGTCGCGATCCCGACGGAGTCTGCAGGGGTCGAGCGTTAGCTGCGTGGGCGGGCCGGGAAACCTCGCTCACGGCTGGTCGTCCTGTAGAGGTCGTTAGGGATACGACAGCGAGACTCCTGCGAGGAAGATTCCTGTTTATGAGGCAGGAATTTCCGGGTGTGGAGGGTGGGCGAAAGCGAAGTGCGGCTGGATGTGCGGCGTGCCTCAGAGCAACGGATGAAGGAGCGGAAGAAAGCAAGGCACGTCGTCACAGCCACTTCGCGCAAAGACATAATTCTATTCTGAATCGCAAATACTACGCAATTACTGTATCTTGCCTTGAACGGATCTTTTAATTCACCGTCCACGATTACAACCCACTCCAATTAGTACGAGGAAACTCTGGTGCCTGTTCAAGAAATGCTGTCAAGGTTACGAGCCATCATATTGTATGTGAAAGTTTGAACCCATGTCACAAGGTAGTATCCATGCGACGAATAGCGTCAGCATGTAATATATAAATGCCATGCTAGCTCAGCGAGCTAACAGGTGCTCTGAAAGAATCCGATCCACTCTCGGATCAATTTTCGCCAGAATCTCGATCGTCTCTGTCTTTCGAACGGAAAGAATTTGGAGTCAGCCAAATCCGTCCTGCAAAGTCGCAGAGCCAAAGCATGCACTCACCCACAGGCGCCTTGAGAATTCTTTCCCCTCCTCACTCAAAATATAGTCGCTCTCCTCAGCGACCACGCAAGAGGATACGTATCGACCGTGCCTGGCTCCCTCGCCTGGTTCTATGGCAGGATGCACGACCGTGCGACTCCCCATCTCAGTTGTGCGCGCCAACAACGCCTTGCCCACGTGTATTACGAGGTTCATCAACGGATTGCTCTCGGCCGCGCGTGTGAGGCGAGAATGACAGAATCCAGGGTTAATCGCTGACACGGACACTGGCGATGGGTTTGGCAACCGCGAAGCGAGTTCGCGAACGAACATGACTTCCAGCACTTGTCATGTCGTTGCACAGGTGAGTTCACATCACGACCCCGTATTTAAAAAGCGTTTCGCTCACGTTTTGACAGTTGGTAACGGTTTCGCATGACACTCCACGAGCAGGTTAGAGACGGGTCTGACGTCTGTGGAGCTGGAGACGTACGAAGCCGTGCAGTACTCTTCGTCGTTCAGCTTTCTGAGGATGCTAGGCCAATTAGCTGCGCCTTTGGGCTTATTGGCTAGAAAATGGGCTTCGCTCGAAACGATGATAAGTCTGGAAGCATTGGTCGGTGTGGTTGATTTGATGAGATGAGGGAGCATCAAAATGCCAAGCAGGGCTGTCGATAGATAATTCACTTGCAGTCTGGCAAGTAGTCAATACAACTTTACCCGACTAAAAGCATGCTTGGAACGAACGTGGTCTCCCATCCATCCTGCGTCTTCGCGTAGGTCGGAGTCGATACGGCTGCGTTCGCAATAAGAGCGTTTATCGGGAAGTTTTCCGATTCCACCCTGTCTGCAAACATGCGAACGGAATCAAAAGAGCCCAGCTCGAGTGGCCATGCCTCAATGTCCGTGGTCATCGATCGCTGTTCGACATCTGGAACAAAGGTGGCGAGTCAGGGGTCATGAATCGGCACGGAGACATCGGTACCTTGCTTAGCCTGCTTTGCCTTGATCTCGTCACCGGTAGTGAGGAGAAGACGCTTTGGTTTGAGCTTTGCAAGACGAATGGCGGCTTCGAATCCGAGGCCGACATTTGCACCAGTTATGACTACTGACTTATCGCTAACGTCAGTATTCGGGATGGGGAGTGTCGTCCACTGTTCGCGGAAAAAAGAAAGGACGCTGAACTTGGCCATGAGATAGCAGTGGCGTTCGCCGACCTCCTGTGAGCGATAAAATGCAGTTTTCCCAACGCAATCAATCACTCGGGGTGTTGGGGCAGTGAAGCAGTCAGTAACTGTGTTATTTATGCTCCCAGAGACATCATAAAACGAAGCTGAAACAGCAGCCCATTACCATCACGGTGACTATAATTATTAGCAGACTGAAGGACAGGTGGGAACTGTCATAACGACCACGTGTAACCCACGCAAAAGTGGGGGCACAGTAGTGGCGGGGGAAATATCAGCCGCAGGATGACAGAACAAATTTAGCCTTCCATCGTTGTAGGGTGCAATTGCTGGATTCCATTCCATGTGGAACGCAAACAGGCCAGGCCCATCTAAGTGCCTGCACCAAGCGCACTCCTCCATGCTGTTCCACCGACGTCTCCAAGAACTCTCTCTACTTCGACCTGTTCCAAATTGAGGATAACCTTCCGCTCGGCCACCGGTTTTCGGGCAGCTGTAAACCCATCCTCCATGATCATCGCTCGCGATGCGAGGAGGGAGTCCAGGACCAAAGCGAGCTCCCCGAGCGTGGGTGCGCGAGTGGAAACCCCTTCTCCAAGGGTCTCCGCATATATAAGATGCTGGCGTTCAACCTGACAGCGGCATAAAATCCATGCTGCTAAGTTATACATCAAAGTAGAACCCACCTCGCCCCATTTAATTTCTTCGACACCCTCTCTTTTCATACACTTTACCAGAGCGGCAAGCATAATCCTCTCGTGCAGACTCAGCTCCTTCAAGTACGCGGCCGTTGGGCTATTCTGCATCACTTTGATGACTTCCTTCACATCTTCTGTCCCTGCAGTCTTTCCCTTTGGATGGACAAGTTCGACAGTACGCCTGCAGATGTCCAAGACACGGCGAGCGTCGCCAGAAATGGAGGCCACTTTCATAGAAGCAAACTTGACACCATCAGCAGTGATGACATCGTGTTGGTGTTGCGGAGGGAGATTTTCTTTGGCCGCGAGAAGACGCGAGTTGACAATTTCTTGGAGTTGTGGGGTCGCGTATGGTTGAAAATTTATCCGGGTCATACCTTGATATAAAGTTTAAATTCCAGGAGGATATTGCCAACGTTCTCTTACCCAATCGACTTCGAACCCGTCCACTCATAACTCTCTCCGGAAGATCCATCGTATTCGCCACAGCAAGCACAACTAGTTTCGAACCTACCAATGTTGGCCAATTAAAAAAGTTGTAGACGACGTCTTGTTTCGTTGTGACTAGTTGGTCCAGTTCGTCCATCAAGACAACACTGATGAACCAAAAAATGTATCGTCAGCCACGAGTGCCTTTCAATTGGAAATCACCACCGACCACGCATGACCACCGGGTCCGGCCCTGACGCCAGCACTGAAGTAGCTGCTAAGTCGTTTTAGAGCTTCCTTCGAGCTGACCTTGAGGTGACCCTCTGTTGAGACGTCGTGACCCGAGGCCGTTTCCCAGAGCAGGTTGTAAGCTGCTGCTGGTTCGGGAATTCTCAGTCCGTTAATCTCGACGTATGTGAACGGGACCGTCTCCTGCACAAGGCTTTCAGCAACGGGCGCTCATGAAGTACTTGGGACGCACACCACTCTCTGCCATGCGCTTAAGCTCGCGTACCACAGCGTGGACAGTGGCCGTTTTGCCGGTTCCAGGCACTCCTGAGATATCTAAGAGGGCGAGTGGTCAAAAGCACTCGCGAGAGACACCGAAATACGCACAAACACATCCTCCGCTCCCCTCCTCAAGGAGTTCCTCTACGGTGCGCAAGACACGGTTGTACTCGTCCCCTCGGCAAGGTAAAATGTCTGGACGTGCCGCTACGTGTAGAACATGCATGGCTCTCAACCACGCATCTTGGGGTAACTTTTGCAACTGCTTATAATGTTCTCGCGTCAAGTCTGGAAGTGGAATGCGCACGACTGCTCCTTTACGGTTATTTCTCTTCCGAATGGCAGCTTTAGAATGAGGTGTTGGCGCAGCCAGCTTGCGGGAGCGATTTTTTCGAGGAGTGGACTTGGATGGGGTGCTAGCTGTGCGTTTGCGTTTTCGTGATGGTGTTTTGGGGAGATCATCCTCAAACACGTCACTGTGAACGTCAATCTCAGAGCAGTGTTCATCGGCAGCAGCTGTGGAGAGTTCATCCTCGTCGTCATCCTCCGGGGACTCTCGGTGCTCGTAGTCAAGATCCGTTTCTCGTGTTAGTGAATGGTCTGCTTCGACGATTTTCCCCAGTCTTGGGCGTTTCTGAAGTCGGTAAGTCTTTTGTCTCGAAGACTCTACGGGAACGTTCCAAGAGCATCCACTAGCTTGTTCTTCGTCTGACCCGGAAAGCGCGCGCTGTTTATGTGGACTCCAGACAAAATCATAATAAATCCCTTTCCTGGAGTCGAGGGCGAAGCGACAATAAAATGTTGAAATATCATTCTGTCTGAAATTTGTGAAGCGACTACGCTTAGAGGACCCGTCGGCCGAGAAGTTTTCATTGGGGGGTACCTCAGTTATAGTGCAATGTCGAACGACATTTGAGGGTGGCAGAACTGCTTCTGTGTCCAGGGTGTAGTACACTTCGTTCTTTGACGTCGTTGGAACTTGCCAAGAATATTCTGATTGGCGACTCACCTCGGTGTGTTCCCTCCGCGGACGAATTCGAGGAAGTTCGGCAGGCAGTTGGAACCA
Organism: Boletus semigastroideus; assembly: GCA_038090295.1. Classification (NCBI taxonomy): domain Eukaryota; kingdom Fungi; phylum Basidiomycota; class Agaricomycetes; order Boletales; family Boletaceae; genus Boletus; species Boletus semigastroideus. Next base: position 45,352 of record JBBPMK010000063.1, on the reverse strand, counting down.
ATGTACGCGAATGAACATGTTGGCTTGCGCTCCTTCCGAATCGTCTGTCCTGATCTCCCACATAGAGGCAATGACGCCGACACTATCGAACTTCACGCTGCTGGTTGAAACGCACACCGTATCTCCGACTTCGAATGTCTCCTGAATGTTTTCCCCGGGTCTTGAGCGCGACTTGAATCTGGAGGAGGGTGGTGGAAGTGCCTTTGCGCGTGTAAACGAGCGGTAAAACAGGGTCTGCATGTCAGAGGCAGGTTTCCAGTTGTCATCGTCTGCGAGAGCCTGGCAGTCTTCTGGGGTGGAGGGTCTGACGTAGAACGGTTCGGATGACCAGGACGTAGACTTGTCTGCCCATGCGCTGGGATGCACTGGGTTTACGATTTGTTGGTAGCGTTTGGAGCGTCGGGAAGGCGTTGCCTGGGTCGACATGGTGGTTGAAGTAAGCGTGACAGACGCGTTATGTCACGCGTTTTAAGGAGACGGCCAAACCCGGATGTCCAGTCCTTATCCACTGACGCACGACAGCTACTGGTGAGCACCCTTGCCGACAGTCAATACACAATCCTCTTAATTATTTCGCAGATCGTCATGCTCGTCCTTCAGGGATCATCCGCTCTCACAGAAACAAGGCGTCGCACTCTTCTGCGAGATATCCAATCTATAGATCGTGACTTCTTGGCTGTAGACGCTCTTTTCATTCACCTCGTCAAATGTCGCACGCACGCGCTTGAGCAGGAAATCAGCAATGGTCTTTCTTCTCACAGAGAGTCACTCGCCGCCCTTCTTGACTATGGGGACAATGTGCAATTACCTGGCACAGCGGACATCCTCCAACGTAATGAAAACATCGTATATGTCACCCCAAGAGCAGGCTCTATATCACCCTGGAGCAGTAAAGCAACAGACATCGCAGCCATATGCAATCTCGGAGAGCACGTCGAGAGAATCGAACGAGGTGTTGCATACGCCTTCCATTTGAAGGAGGGCAAGACGCTAGACATCACAATGGTCCCCCAGATCTCCCAGCTACTCCACGACCGCATGACTCAATCCATCCAACTCTCTCTGCCTCACGAAGCTGTCATTTTCAAGCATCATGACCCTAGCCCTTTGCGGACAGTCGAGTTGATATCCCCAGCCGACGAGACAGTGGATGCTGCAGTTGCAAGAGACCGGCTTTCTGCGGCCAACAAAGCACTTGGACTTGCCCTCGCATCCGACGAGATTGATTATTTAGTTGATGCTTTCGTTGCTGGTGCCTCTTCGATCAACCGCAATCCCACCGATGCAGAGCTCTTTATGTTCGCTCAAGTTAACTCGGAACATTGCAGGCACAAGATTTTCAATGCTTCTTGGACCATCAATGAAATCCCTCGCGACAAATCACTTTTCCAAATGATCAAGAATACCGAGCAGAAATGCATCAACAATGCAATCTCGGCCTACTCCGATAATGCGGCTGTCCTGGAAGGTTCCGCCGCACCTAGGTTTGGAATCTGGCCCCAAGAATTTAAAGAAACACCACTTTATACCTCGGGCGACTTCGGGCCTAATCCCATTCTCATCAAAGTCGAGACCCACAACCACCCGACAGCGGTTTCTCCCTACCCGGGAGCGGCAACGGGTTCCGGTGGGGAAATTCGCGACGAAGGCTCCGTTGGCCGAGGATCCAAGCCTAAAGCTGGTCTGGCTGGCTTCACCGTATCCAATCTCCTTATTCCAGGCTATGAACAACCATGGGAAACTGACTTTGGTCGGCCTTCCCACATCGCATCCGCACTAGAAATTATGATCGATGGTCCACTGGGTGCAAGTGCGTTTAACAATGAATTTGGACGTCCGGCTCTTGCAGGATACTTCCGCACATTCTCGGAGTCTGTGCCTGCCTCAGAGGATGGGACGAAGGAAATCAGAGGTTACCACAAACCTATAATGGTCGCTGGTGGTTACGGGAACGTGGTACCCAGGTTCGCGAAGAAATCGACTATTGAGCCTGGAGCGAAGATTATTGTGCTGGGAGGCCCCGGAATGTTAATCGGTCTGGGAGGCGGAGCTGCGTCTAGCCAGGTTTCTGGTGCTAGCTCGGCAGAGCTCGATTTTGCATCTGTGCAGAGAGAGAATGCAGAAATGCAAAGACGGTGTCAACAGGTTATTGACGCTTGCGTGGGGTTGGGAGATGGGAACCCGGTTCAGAGCATTCATGACGTCGGTGCAGGCGGACTGTCCAATGCCTTACCCGAGCTGGTGTATGATTCGCGACTCGGAGCGACATTTGAGATACGGGATGTTCTCGTTGCGGATAGCTCCATGTCGCCAATGGAGATCTGGTGTAATGAGAGTCAGGAGCGATATGTACTCGCTGTCTCTGCGGAGAGAGCCAGTACCTTCGAGGCGATTGCGCAACGAGAACGGTGTCCATTCTCCGTCGTTGGTCGTGCCACGGAGGAAGAAGTGCTAATAGTGACCGACCGCCTCCTTGGTCAAGATGTTGTTAATCTCAAAATGTCCACTCTTTTTGGCAAGCCGCCCCGTATGTCCCGGAAGGACAAAACGCGAAAGGTTGGCTTTCATAAGTTTGACACGTCCTTGTCCACCTACCTCCCCAATATCACCGACCCTATCTCAGCTGCAGTTGATCGCGTACTTCGCCTTCCGTCCGTTGGTTCGAAGTCTTTCCTGATCACTATTGGAGACAGGTCCATCACTGGTTTAGTTACGCGCGACCAAATGGTTGGCCCTTGGCAAGTTCCCGTCGCTGATGTCGCTGTCACCCGATCTTCCTACGGCTTTGACGTCCTTGCTGGAGAAGCCATGGCGATGGGTGAGAGAACTCCTGCAGCTCTACTCAGCCCCGCCGCATCGGCGCGCATGGCTATTGCTGAGTCTTTGACCAACATCGTCGCAGCCTCTATCCCGGACATCTCTCTCATCAAGCTAAGCGCTAACTGGATGTGCGCAGCATCAAAAGAGGGAGAAGGTGCAGGGTTGTATGAGGCCGTCACCGCTGTGGGTATGGAGCTTTGCCCTGAGCTTGGAATTGGGGTGCCCGTTGGCAAGGACTCAATGTCGATGTCGATGAAGTGGAAGGAAGGAGACGAGCAGCGAGAAGTTAGTGCACCTTTGTCGCTCATTGTGACTGCGTTCGCACCCGTGGTTGACATTTCCGCAACTTGGACACCACAACTCCGCATGGATGTTGGAGAGCCTACCGTCCTTGTGTTTTTCGACCTCGCGGAAGGGAAGAAGCGCATGGGTGGATCGGCGCTGGCGCAAGTGTTCAAGGAGATTGGATCGGAGGCACCTGACGCCGCCGATCCTCATGTGCTCAAAGCCTTTTTCAATGGTTGTCAAGCTGCCAGGAAAACGGGCCTGGTCCTCGCCTATCATGATCGCTCTGACGGTGGCCTGTTTGCTACCCTTGTTGAGATGAGCTTCGCCGGCCGAGTCGGTGCAGACATCACACTCGATGCGTTAGGTTGTCCCGGAGAGGCTGTTGCGGTGCTTTTCAACGAGGAGCTTGGTGCCGTCTTCCAAGTGCGCAGGAGTGCAGTTGATGAGTTGAGATCTACGTTTGCGAGGGCGGGTTTCCCTCTTGCTTCGATCTTCGAGATTGGTAGCGTGAACGAAGATCCTGCCAGTCAGACTTTTGTCATCCGGGAGAAATCAAGCGTCTTATTTTCTCGAACCCGAGGACAACTTCAAGGAATTTGGTCGGAAACGTCGTTCAGGATGCAGAGCCTCCGCGACAATCCTACCTCTGCGAAGCAGGAATTCGACCTCATTAGCGATCCAGGCTACAGGGGCATATACTACGAGCTCACCTTTGGATATAGCGTATCTCCTACTCCCGATCTGATGCATCGCCCGAGAGTTGCCATCCTGCGAGAACAAGGTGTCAATGGCCACGTCGAAATGGCTTGGGCGTTCACCGCAGCCGGCTTCGACGCTATCGACGTCCATATGTCGGACATTCTGAGCGGCAGAGTGTCTTTGACCAATTTCCGTGGTCTGGCCGCTTGTGGTGGATTCTCTTATGGAGATGTCCTCGGTGCCGGAAAAGGTTGGGCTCACTCAGTTCGTCTTAACGCGCTCGCAAGAAGAGAGCTCCGGCAGTTCTTCGAGGACGACAGCACATTCACACTTGGTGTGTGTAATGGATGCCAATTCCTCAGCCACCTCCGCGAGCTGATACCTGGTGCGGCGAACTGGCCTGATTTCAAGCAAAACGCTAGCGAGCGATTCGAAGCGCGGGTATGCATCGTCCATATTTCGCAAAGCGATGCGACGCGACGTTCTGTGTTTTTCCGCGATATGGCCGGCTCAAAACTTCCCGTCCCTGTCGCGCACGGGGAAGGACGAGTATCGTTCGTGGGGAGCGATTCTCAACTACAGGCGTTGCGGACCGCAGGTCTCGTCGCTGCTCAATATGTGGATTCCAATGGATTGCCGACAGAGGTGTATCCTATGAATCCAAACGGAGGGATCGATGGCATTGCTGGCGTACAGACGCCGGACGGAAGGGTCCTTGCGTTGATGCCTCACCCTGAACGGGCAACCACGTTGGATAGTAACAGTTGGTACCCGCCTGCATTCTCGGATGCTTGGAAAGGTGTAGGTCCGTGGTTCAAGCTGTTCCAGAGCGCAAGAGCCTGGGTAAACTGAGTGAGTTGTTTTGCCTTGTCGACTATATTCGACTGCTTGATATATGTTGCCAGAAGAGTTGTCAAATATAATGTAAGACTATTTAACCGAGGGAGCCTGATATAAAAAGAAAAATAGCTAGATGGTATTTTTTTTAGTAGGACTTAGCTCTGCTGAGGAAAAAGTTGTAATGATTAGATTCGTTTTAGTGGCTGTGCGTCGGCTCAGAACCTAACAAACCCAAATAACGCGCTTTTCGTGACTCCATTTCACGACGCGTCCGTGACATTTTCACTAAAAATTTGCCTTTTCACCAGCACCATCCCCATTTCTGTGAGGGCGCTATTCTGAAATGTCCGACCCTACTCCCTTCTTCACGGATTCCGATAACTTACATGCATCCGGGGCACCTTCGGAGAAAGTCCTGCAGCCAGAAGACATCGCCGCGGATATGGAGATTGCAGGATTTGCCCAACCAGAAGCCATCTCTGTCTCTTCTCAACAAGTCCGTGAAAAACGACTGTTCTTTCCTGATAGTGACGACGAGGATGTCCCAAGTTTTGAAGCTCCACTAAACACGATCGGGACGACCCCTGGTGCACCTGATGACTCTGGAAGCGAACTCGAGCTTCCCTCAATCGAAGAGGTCCCACGCGCATCGAGCGTTAGTAGTATGTCCTCCGTGGTTTCGAGGGACTCCTCTCCTCCTGTCATTCCTCAGACCACCATCCGATCCTCCCCACCTCCTGCCAAGAGAAGGCGCCTCTCATTTTCTACACGAGATCAACCCGCCATCAAATCCGACGGCGCGTACTTGGGCACTTTCTTGATTTCCAACGCTTGGAGCACCGTCAAGGGAAAAGGTTACGTTAAAGCGGGGGATGAGGTCATGATCGAACGAGACACTCCTGAGGATGTCACGGCAACCTCAGGCAAAGGAAAGAAGAAGCAGCTGACACTCAAGGCAATGCTAAAGCCGCAGCCTACCAAGAACGTGAAACGTAAGACCGATACGATCGTCCGACTTACAAACAAGGGAGGGTTTGGTAAGTACTAAGTTGTGTAAAAAGGCAGCAGGCTGTATGACCAGGTTCAAAGAATTCGGCCGGTTACCGTCAGATATCGCTGGATGGGTATCAAAGTTGTTAGACATGGGTATATCTATCCTGTCGTCTTTTTCTTACGGTAGCGCTCACACATCCTCCAAGGTCTGATCCACTTCAGGGGCAGTACAATAGTTGATTGTCCACCTATCCTTTACTCGGGTGCAGACATGATCGTCTCCCTCTCTGTTTATATTTCTGTGTCGGCGTTCAAACCCGTCGATGCACCAGACACATCCACACGTTCCAAAATGATATTTGGACAAGGAAAGGAGACTGACGAAGAACAATCTCTCCGTGAACGAAAGGCTGCTCTCCTGGCCTTATTTGACGCTGTCAACCTTCGTCCGCTCACTGCTGCGCGAGCTTTGGGTAGCGACGAGATTTCTGGTGAGGATGAACGACAGAGTGGAAAGCCCGCGCAGAAACCAGTAGCACAAAATAAAACGAGGACTGAAATAGTGGGTGACGGAGAGGAAATTGAAATCGAGGAGGGTGAAGAACTATCCGATAACCAATTGGACCTAATTTATCGAAAGTGAGTGGACTGTCTCCCCACGCACGATGCTGTTAAATCCCTATTCCACAGGGCGCAGCAACACGATCAGACCATGGAAGAGATGGAACCTGCATCGACATTCACGTTCACGTTGAGGGGATATCAAAAACAAGCATTAACGTAAGTCAACCTTTGCACCAGCAGACAGCGTACTTACTGTAGAATAGGTGGATGCAGTCTATGGAGTCGGGGGAGGCCTCCGCAAGAGAGGCGACATCCATGCATCCCCTGTGGAGCCAGTGAGTCCTGAGCTGTCTTCCAGGGCTGTGTCACTTCAATTTTCAGATATCTGTTCCCCCCCAAACCGTGCGATGGGCTGATTGATCTAACTGAGGATGATAAACCGTTCTATTTCAACCCCTTCTCTGGCGAACTCAGCTTGAACTTTCCAAAGGCAGAGCGAAGACTGAAAGGCGGAATTTTGGCGTAAGTACTTTCACACATTTCGGTTGACATCTCACGAAATCTTGTAGAGATGGTAAGTGTTGCTACCTTTATGATATAGAATGATGACCGAGTGCATTGCATTGTATCACAGAAAGTCAGTATCAACCGAATCCCACAGTTTACCAGCTGACCTTCACCATAGTGGGAATGGGCAAGACGATCATGATATCAGCCTTGATCCACACCAATAGAGTTCCGGAGCCCATTGATGACGATGGCAATGATGCTACTCGCAGTCGTCAGTTGAGACTGGACAACGCGTTCCGAGCCATCCCACCTAAATCAATGAAAGGCCCTTCTGCGACCCTGGTCGTTGCTCCAACGTCTCTTCTCACACAATGGTCGGACGAACTGGAGCGTTCTAGTGCTCCTGGCTCAGTGCGAGTTACCGTTTGGCATGGGCAAAATAGATTAGATCTGGATGCCGTGGAGACTGAAGAAGACGACCAGACCGGCATACCCATCGTCATTACATCCTATGGCGTCTTGGCTTCCGAACATTCCAAGTTTGAAAAGTCAAACGGTCAATCATCTGTCTATCAAGGTAATCTCAATTTTATTGCTGAGCCAGCTTTTGACTTGCTGTGGCAGTGGAATGGATGAGAGTCATCTTGGATGAGGCGCACCATTGTAAATCAAGAACAAGCAAAACTGCTCGTGCCGTCTACGCACTTCGGGCCAGACGAAGGTGGGCCGTAACGGGGACACCAATCGTAAATAAGCTCGAGGACCTTCACTCCCTTTTGTGAGAGATAGATTTCCCATATTGGATCTTAACGCTCAATTTCAGAGCAGGAAATTTTTGGATTACACGCCCTGGTCATCTTACGCCTTTTTCCGCTCGTATGCACCATTTTAACGGCCTTGGCTCACAACTAAGGCCATTTTGCAGATTTATCACATTGCCATTTCTCGCACGCGACCCTAAGGCAATCGGGATTGTGCAAGTCATTTTGGAGAGCATTTTACTCCGCAGGGAGAAGAATATGCGGGACAGCAACGGGAAACGGATCGTGGAGTTGCCCCCAAAGGAAGATACTGTCGAAACCCTTCATTTCTCCGCTTCAGAACAGAGGATTTATGATTCTATCTATGACACCGCCAAACGGAATTTTGATCAACTCAATGCCAAAGGATTGGTTGGTAAAAATTATACCCACATTCTAGCCATGTTGATGCGGTCCGTATTTGCCAAAGGTTCTGCGTTTCTATGGCTAACTGAGAATCTCCCAGCCTGCGACGTGCAGTGTTGCACCCGGATCTTGTCGTAGACCCCAAGGAACAAGTGGACGAGTCATCTTCGGGTCCAAAATGCATGGAAATGGATGCCTTCATCGCTGAGCGGCAAGGCTCTGATAGTTCAAACACGTCCTTCGCGAAGAATGTGCTTTCCAGCCTTGCGGCGCCAGAAACTGACGAATGCCCTATCTGTCTTGATGGGATGGAGACTCCAGTCATAATCCCCCAGTGTTTGCATCGATGGTAAGGATGGTCTACTCTCTGTGTGATCTGCAGCTCACATTGTGGTTAGCTGCAAAGACTGTATTATCTATTACATATCTGCTTGCACTGAGCGAAACGAAGAGGGACGCTGTCCTTCTTGCTCTCGAGGCCCCATCAAAGAAAACGAGTTGATAGAGGTTTTGAGACCCAAAACTGAAGATGAGGTGAAAACCGCGCTTGATGGCAATGCTACAGAAGGTGGGGGTGCACTAGGGATTGAGCTACGCCGAAACAACTTCCGCTCGTCTACAAAGCTCGATGCTCTCATTCAAAACCTGCGTAAGTCGTCTCCTATCCCCATGTCAACGGGCGATGGTTATGGTTGTATAGGCCGCGTGCGAGATCAAGATCCGTATTTCCGTGCAATCGTTTTTTCTCAATTTACTTCATTCCTTTCGCTAATCTCGACGGCTCTCGACCGCGAACGCCTCGCTTGGTGCCGCTTTGACGGTTCGATGGACATGAAAAAGCGCAGCGCGGCAATCGCTGAGTTCAAACAAAACGAGCGAAAGCCAAAAGTTTTAATCATCAGCCTGAAGGCTGGTGGGGTCGGGCTCAATGTAAGTTGTTGTCTTGAAGACAAAAAGGCTCCACTCCACTCATCGCACCAAACAGCTTACCTGTGCGAATTATGTGTTCATGGTAAATCACCAGTGTTTTTTTGCCGCGCTAAATCTCACTCCAGTTCTAGATGGATTGCTGGTGGAACGCAGCGGTTGAGAACCAAGGTATATTTCTCGATGCGTCGTGCCTACGTGGGTAACACCATTCTCAGCAATTGACCGCGTCCACCGCATTGGTCAGGAGAAGACGGTCTATGTGAAGCATTTCATCGTAAGAAAGCGTGTTGCTCTGGATGCTTCCATCATTGACGTTCGTTTAGATTGACAATACCATCGAGGGCAATATCCTGGAGATCCAGAAGCGCAAGACGGCCATCGTCAAGGAAGCATTTCGAGGAACGAACAAGTCAGAGAAAGGAGATCCTGAGAGCTTGGAAAATCTGAAATTTATCTTTGGATGACTAGAAATATAATAGCTGTGATTGTGGCTGTGTTTACTGCGAGTATCTGTTCTACTACGACGACGACGATGACCACCGTGTCGCCTTTCGCTCGAAGTACCGCGTTTGATGAGCCCCGTCTTGGGGCGCGTGAGCAGACCGTGTGTACCTCTGGATCCTTTCTCTCTCCCCCCTCAATGAACCCGAGCAAGCTCATTGTAGATCGAAGAAATGTACAGCATCCCAGAGAGTTTTCTCGAAATCGAGGTCCGCAATCCCCAAACCCACGGTAAGCGAGCTTTCTTTTCTGCTTCCGTTATTATTCCGGCTGATGCGCATCCTCCTCAGGGTTTGGACGGAAGATGTTCACCGACTATGAGATCGTTTGTAAAGTACGTGTTCGGTTCAAAGGCTGAGCGCTCAGCACCCATCGATGACTCAGACCAACATACCTGCCTTCAAATTACGCCACTCCCTCGTGCGACGTCGCTACTCTGACTTTGAAGCGTTTCGTGACATCCTCGAGCGGGAGTCCACTCGAGTCAACATCCCTCCCCTCCCTGGCAAGGTCTTCACGAACAGGTTCTCTGATGAGGTGATCGAGGCTCGGAGGGAAGGGCTGGAGCGGTTCCTTAGCATCGTTGCGGGTCATCCCCTTTTGCAGGTGCGGTTCTGGAAACCCTTGCTGGGCGTCAAACACTTATCACCCTCCTTTCTTCTAGACTGGCAGCAAAGTCCTTTGTGCATTCCTGCAGGACCCCGGCTGGGACAAAACTCAGTGGATATAAATATCTCGCCCCGCTGCTTCCTACCCTCTACCCAGCTGACCCAAAAGGACGCCGAAGCGTTCTGCTAGGCGTCCTTGTTTGATTCCCCGCTTGGTTTTTCTTGTGTATTTTTTGTTGTCCGGCAAATGTATTCATGTCTCAGATCATGGCACAGGAACGCACAGCAAGTGCCTTTTGGTACATAAAATGACAACTATGGAACCTCTTCTTCTTCTTCTTCTACCTTCTCCACCGTGCGTTCGTGGACGACGATGTCCATGACCGACCTAGAGCTGTGTCAGCTTCGGTCAGAGAAGTAGTCACCGCTTGCCCTTACCGCAAGTTGACCGCATACCCGGTCTCAATGTCCGTCAACGTGAGGGTGTCGACAGAATGCACGCCAGGCGAAACGGCAAGGAAATCCATACGGACAGATTGACAAGTAGATGGCCTGAGCGGGCTGTAAACATGGATCGATTCTCAGAAAACATGACCGATGCGACACATCTCGCCACACGTACCCGACCCTTACGCGGTTCTGCAACGGCAAAATCCCAGGAGGCACGATTGACGCCTTAAGTTCCTCCGGGGTCCCCTTTCCTGGCGTGCGGTGGCGTCTGTTCGTAGCCGGGTGGCTCACCTCGAACCTCCGCGTCCACGAGCTCTGGTTGTACACAAAGATGTCTAGCGTAAACTGCGTCGACGGATAAATCATGCGGCGTCCCAACGAAGCGCCACCATCCTCGTCGTCCGAGTCCGCGGGCAACAGCCCCACGGAGACGACCACAGGCTCGCCCGAAGGCGCCGGCATCACGTCCTGCCGCGCGTCAAACCGGGTCTGGAGCACGGTCGGAAACGGCGTGTGGGGCACCACGGCGCTGGTCAGACCCGGCCCCCGCGCGCGCCTGATCTCGACGCTCGGTCCGGAATGCGCGTGTTGGCTCCCCAGTGCCTGGATGTGGGGCATGTGGGCCGTCGTGCCGGGCGAGAACGCGGGGTACGCGGGCGTTGGGGGTGCGACAAAGGGATGTCTGTGCATGTCAGGCGTTGACGGTGCCGTTCCGAACGTGGTCGACACAGAGCGATTGAATGCCTGAAGGGCAACGGAAGGAGGGATGTAGCCCGGTGTCGCAGGAGGTGGCACGGCGGGCCCTCCGTGGTACTCGCGAGGTAGTGAGAGGCGATAGTTAGTGGGATTGTTGGCGCGCATGGCGGTGATGCCGCCGGGGAGCGTGTGTCGTTTTCCTGCGACGGCTTGAGGAGCAGGCGGGGTGGGTGTGCGGGACGAAAGGAGAGATGAGAAAGTGGTACGGCCTGGAAAGGGCGACGCGGGCTGGGGGAGAGCACTGCGTCCTGCAAAGGATTGATGAGAATCTACAGGTTCCTCGAGCGACCGAGATGATAGGTCGAGGACGCAGTTCCATCGGGATGAAAAGGTTGAAGTTGGGTAGGATAGGCCGTCATGGCTCTCGTCCTTGGCCTCACTCGCCAAGTACGGCCGACCGTAGATAGTGATCGTCACGGCTCTCTGCAAGTCACTGCCCTCGTTGTTACCCCGTCCCGTCAACGAGACGCTTTCTTGGTCGCTTGGTGTGTTCCAGAAGGATACGGCATAGAGGAGGTTGTATTGCTCCATCGAGCCTATCCGAAGAGGAAAGAGGCGGTTCTCGATATCCGAGTCAAAGGGACTCTCTCCCCACCCGATCAGTCTTGTCGTCGCACCCTCTCCGCCAATCTTCACGTCCAACCGCTCAAGCGAGAAACCCATGACTGGACCTGAATCCCCACAGTTCTCCACCTCGACACAGAGGACCACCGTGCGCTCACTATTCCCGGCCTCCCGCTCGTCGCTACCACTTTCGAAGTCATCGGGTTCGTCAGCGCCTTGATCGCCTTTGGAAGAACCCTTTGGCAGTAAGATATGGGGAATAAACACAGTACGCATGCGGACACGAAACCCAGAGACCGTCTGCAAGATCTTGCGGAAAGATTTTCGCAGAATATGACTCGGAGTCTGTTTGGAGGTTGAAAGGGGCGTCGTGACTGCTATCGGGGGAAGCGAAAAGAGTCGCTGACGAGCGGTGTTTCCTAGTCGAGTCGAGGGGAGATGGAGCGAGTTGGATTCAGACGACGCGTCGGAACCCGCTACAGGACAGGCTCAACGGTTATATACCAAGGACCGTGAAGCATTGACGCACCCAATGTGAGGCCGTCAAGTAAGTTGATTTCTTCAAAACCCGTCCCTTCCGTCTCTTCCTCTTCCTCGGTATGTTCACCCGTCGTATCCCCCGGTTCCATATGAGAAATGATGCCAGTCTTGACCAGGTATGCGACAATGGGGTGGTTTGACTGAGACAAGAATAGTGCCTTGTCTCGTAACGTAGCAGATGCGGTCAAACAAAGCAGAGGGTCGGAAAAGGGAAGACGCAAGAAGGCTAAAAGATTGAACTTGAGCTGTAGCAAGACACGAAGATATACACTTACATACGATGAACGCAAGTTCGTAAACGGCAACCCAACTTTCTTGGCTTTCTGAAAAGAGGAGCGCGAATTTCTCCTCCTTGGATTCCTCTGTTACTTTCTTCGTTCCCCATATACCGGAAAAGAGCAGGGTGCCCTCTGATTGCACGTATTTACGGTCACTTTCAGCAGTGGACGGGATCGGATTCGGGGTATGCGGCGGAAATAAGGACGGATGAAGCGAGGGCGGTCGCCCTTTGAGCATGGATGATGAGCGGGGTGGGACAAAGGTAGCAGTCTCCGGTGCATCTTGGTTTGGGATGTACATCGCTTCTAGAGATACCTGTACGTGCGTGAGCAGGTCCACGAGGGACCGCGTATCCTCGAGAGACGGATGCTTGATGTGCATGACAACGAGCAGATTCAACTGCTCGTCTGGATAGTCGTGAGCGTCGGCGGGGTGCGAGGACGAGCACACGATGTACCCCACCGAAGAAAGCTTGTCTTCTGTCTGCACGACGTTGCTTGATGGTCGTGAGCCATTCATCGACGTCGACGCCATCTTGCGGAAAGGATATTGACGTATCCGGGGTGAAAACCTCGAGCGTACAAGACCCAAAAATCGTCTCGAACGACTGACCGGAATCCATTGTACCAAGGCGAAGTTGTTTGTACTTGACAGTAAACGGAACAAGCCGACTCCCACCATGCAATCGTTTCCACCACCCGACTTTGCCTCTCATGTTGGCCTTTTACTGATCACCGACGAGCTCCAGGCTCCTGCAGACTTTCTGATTCATAAACTTCTGAATCTACGCCTCAAGGATTCAACACGATCTCGGTGTCTCTTTCTCGCCGTTTCGGAGGACGTGGAACGTATCAAATCGGTCGCATCCAAGTCCGTGCGTAGCGTACAGGCCATCTACTTGACGATAGCCTGACGACACAAGAACTTGAACGTGTCACAGAACGCGAGGTTCAGGTTCGTGGACGTCTACGTGCACCTCCTCGAAGCGCCTGGATCAGAACCACCCCCTGACGCTGCCGACGCGACGTTGAAACGCATCTTCGATCTGGTCTCTGCGGAGCTGCGTGGTACACAAGACGCCGACGATGGTAAAGTGCTCGTCGTCTTGGACGACATCGCAACCCTCGAGTGGCTCGGATATTCCGTCCTGGAACTATCACGACTTTGTCGTGCGCTCCGAGCGCTGTGTCTCAAGGTAGTGCATACGCTCTCGTTCCAAATCGAATGCTCATCGAAGGACACGGGCTTGTTAGGCATCTGCAACGCTCTTGATACGACATCACGTCCTCAATCGATCAGAACCTGACCCCCTTTTCCAACATCTTTTGCAGCTGTGCTCCTACCACGTCGAGGTAAGACCTCTGTCGAGTGGCCGAAGTGGTGCCGTGAGCGGCGAGGTGAGCTGGATCCGTCCCTGATCCGAGCCAGAGCTCAGTCTACGTAGCTCTGCCTGCATATGGGTCCTGTTGAGAGCAAACCTTTGTATCCCCTGATCAGTCGCTCCGCCGCATTGCAGTACCGACTGGCAGACAATGGTGCCATGTTCTTCAACAAGGGAACTAATGAGGGGGTGCTCTAGGAATTGGCAGAATGTGTGGATTCCCTCCTTACATTCATCAACGACGCGTCGACAGGATATCCTTTTGACGTGGGGGTCAGAAAGGCTGGACGTCGGATACGTCGAGACTTGGCGTATGCAGACAAAGCGGAATAGACTCATCAGATGGACATTGAGGCCAGCTGAAAGTCCGAGTTCCTGGCGGGTACCCCTTACTAGATCAAAATCTCCGAACAACAGGACTCGTCATTTAGAACATTGTCTAGGTCAGTCGAGCGACAAAGGAATCCAAGAAACCAGAAACACGACAGATCCATTCAAGTTGAATCCATGACCTTTCTCATCCATCCTTGCAAGAAAAAATCAATATCAACCCATTGGTGATCGGCATAGTACAGCTTCGCCGCTCTATCATGGAATCAGACAATCTCATGGCGACAGATTTTGGCCACTCACGATAGGGACGACACAACATGCAAAGCGCTTTCCGATCCTTGCGCACTCTTCACTGCCCGAGTGAACATCCCTGATTGGCCTTGGGCTTAGGCTACAGTCAATACCAACGATGTCCTGACTCGAGAAAGTCAACATGGCTCAGCAGTGCTCAACATCTGCAACACATTGGGTTGGAGTAGAGGCCTGCACCGCATATTGTTTGGTCACGCGTGGAAGCAGCAACAACATTCGTCGCAACAACCAGCGCAAGGAGCACAGTGGTGAGACCTACGAACATGATTGAGAGGACGCGTTTGCACCGTCCGAAACGATAAAGAATGCAGGTGAATGAGTGGGCCTTTTATGCAAGCTTCGGGGGCTCGTCTGACCAAGGACAAGCCCAAGTTCAAGTTGTTGTATGTACTTTTTTGTTGACCAACCACATAGCATAGCCATGAATAGCAGTGCAGCAGATGAGTACGCATAAATTTCGCTTACCCAATGGTGTTTGTAGGAGAAAGAAGTTGCTGAAAAAAGTATTTCGAGTCAGCATTGATGATCGTTGGACGTGCAGCAAACCGATCGAGCCTTTCAATATTCCATACCAGGCCTTCCTCTGACGAGTTAGACATGAAACCAAGTTGTCAGTGGACAGGCTGCATCATGATGTAGCAGTGGCACAAAGTCAATGTCCACCCACTGACATGTCATTCATCACAAATGACACTCAGCTTCTCCTTCAAACTCTCCTCCGAGTACACCACCCCTTTCAGCGCCCCTGCGTACATGTTCCACACCACTTCCCGATACCCCATGTACCCATCCATGACCGCTTCCTTGACATGCGTGACCAACACCGACACTGTCCGGTTATCTTCTAGGTACAACCGGAGCTTGGTCACCGCCCCCCTCAGATCCCGGTCGCACGCCTCGACAAACTCGCCGTGCAGCGCTTCAGCCGCAGCCTGGCGCGCCCATGATTGCTCCGTGAGCAACGGGACCGGTCCCGATGGACTCGCCGTGGCCGTGCGCGATGTGTTGAAGGCACGGACGCGGTCCACCCATTCTTGCAAGGGTTCGCACGGCGGTTTGGCGCAGAGCGAGATGAGGTGTTGACAGGCCCGTTTCAGGTCTTGGTCGATTTCCTGGACGGACGTTTAGAAATAAGGTTGTGCATGGGTATGAACGGTCACGTACATGTCTGGCGTCCGTCATGCTCTCGTATCCGCGAGGCATACCGAGGGACGCAAAAAGTGCGTCGGGGAGCAACGCCGTCGTCTTGTTGAAAATGGACGCCAGTGTGTCTACGCATGTCTAATATCAGCAAGGTTTCGAGGCACGGAACGAGTGATATGGATTACCTGTCACGCCGCCCTGGCCTGGTTGGCGTTGGGTGTCTCTCCCAGCCAAGTCCAGGTTGTTGGCGACTTCTTTCAAGATCAAGAGATGTCGCACCAAAAAGAGTTCTCCATCGAGCGTGCTCGCGGGTGCGTTCCGTTGCCCGATGATGGCGCCGGACGACACAAGCGATTGTCGACATAGGCTCACGGCTTCTTGCGCAATGTCTTCGAATATCGCAGGCTGGATATGGACGTCAAGGACGAACAAGCGGTGGGCACTCGAACATTACCTTGACGAAATCGTGCAGTTGGGAGAGCACCCAAACGGTCTTTTGCAACGTCGGATGCCACGTCTCCTGTCTGTCCAAGGAAGAAAGCTGGAACAACCGACTGACGCTCTCCTTCTCCCTGACGTCGAACTGGGACGTAGGCTTCCTCGCCGCTACACCGCTTCATGAGCACGCTTCGATTCCAGACAACGAGTCTCGAACGACGACCGACCTACGAGTATGTCTGGGTATGCCAAATCTTCCGGCTTTGGAACATAGTACCTAATGTCCGCTTGAATCAAGCTCTGGGCTTTGAAGAACAGCCTTGTCTGGGCATCCTGCAGGACCATTTGCAGCAAGTGGCTGATGTGGAGTCTCCCGAGACCTTTTAGTTTTGCGTGATGATCGAGGTCCACGGTCAGCTCGTCGGGGGGTTCATCGGGAAGCTCGACGACGTCGAGAACCATCAACGCTTGAAGCACAGTGCAGACTTCGCAGAGCGTAGTGAGTCTCGTCTCGTGAAGGATACGAGGTCGGAGGTCGTCGTAGAGGTAGTCACAAAGGGTTTCTAGGTAGGGGCTAGAAACACCGGTTTTAGACCAAGGGATAGATGTGAACGGTACGACTCACTATAGTTGGTCCTCGCCGGAATCGAAGAATTCGCGAAAGAGATTGAACTCGTCCATACACAGTTGTTTCAGATAAGTGCATCCTGCGTTCGTCTACAAAGAAGCAATAATGAACGTCGATAGGTTGAGATGGAGAACAAGGCCCCACGAGTTCGACAAGCTCTGTGTGCGTCGGATCCAGCCCTCGTATTTCTTCCACCAATCGTCCGACCAAGAGGATCTTACGTGCGCTAAAGTAAGCCGAGTGACATTCAGACAAGAGCGTGGAGAGTTCCTCGGGGTGCGCAGCCGCTCTCCGCTCGAGCTCGTTGAGAAGCGGTGCCAGTTGCGGCGCAACGCTGCGGAACCTGGTATACAAGAGATGCATCTGTGCCGTCGCAGATACGTCCTGCTGGGGTTCACTAGACGATTCGAGATGAAAGGCGTGTATGCTACCTTTTCGGACATGCGCTTGGATATGTCTGCTGTGAGGGCTCTGAGAGAGCCGACGAAAAACATCTTGATGAGCGTCATGGCGCGTGTCATGCATTGCTGGAAGCGTAGCAGATAGACCTCGGCTTCCTTGTAGTATCGCTAGTCCTTCTCAGTAACCAGCACGTCGAGATGATGGGCACAAGGACGCACATGGGCCTTGAGGTAATCGATGCATATGTCGACGCGTTCGACCATGTACAAAAAGTCAGTCTGCAAGACGAGCGACTCTCCAGGGTGATTGAGCATCCGAGTCGCATGCTCGAGTTCCTGGAAATACTCGAGCCTCGTATCGATCTCGTCCGTAAAGTCGAGCAACTTGTCCTGCATAACCCCGTCTACGTCAGCACACGACACCGAGGTCATGCAAGACCGACTGACCCTGTCTTCGAGAAGCCGTTCACAAGCGTCCTTCAAGCTCCTCCCGCTCTCCTCGACGCTTCGCCACGCTTCGAGCATGCTATCCACCTCCTTGTCCACATCGTCCAGCCGTTCGAGCAACATGTCTGCGGTGCTCAGATGTTCTGCGACCGTCGCGACGTGCGCCCTGAAATGGGCCTCTTGGCTATGCGCGACCGAACGATCGACCTGTGCGAACCAGTCATAGAACTGCTGGGGCGTCTGTATGGCGAGCTTGGGGTCGAGCGCGTGCGACGGCGCCGAACGCGTCAAGGCAACAGGCACGGGCGTGGAAGGTCGAGAGATTTTCATCGTCGCGCGTAAATTGGGCGTGGGTGGGTGCGAGGCATCGTCCTCAACGACGGCCTTTTTTTTATTTATTTTTGTTCTGTTTTGTCGTGAATGAGACGAGTCGAAGTTGTACTCACTTTGAGAGGAAGCGGCGCGTTTTCGCTGGCGGTTTTGATGGCGGCGACGGTCTTGAGTGCGAGGTCGGTCAAGGGTGCTTTCGCTTCCCATTCTTCGAGGGTGATTTGTGGTTTTGGTGGTGCAGCAGGACGACGCAGTGGAGTGGACCTAGCAGCCGACATCAGGGCTGTGCGTTGGATACAAAGTAATGATGTCTCTAATGTACTGCATTACAAGTATGTACTGATTCTGTAAATCGGATCAGAGATCATTCGCGTAGCGAAACGAGGTGGCTACGATGCTACATCTGCCCATGGTGATAGTTCGTCAGGAAGCAATGGAACAGATGGCGATGCTGCAACTGATTCTTTCAATAAGAAGTCCACAGTCCCTGAAGGTTTCTCCATCGACAGGGATCTGCGATGCTGTCCAGCCAACGACGGTTTAGGCACAGGCCCGAGCACAAAATTAGGAATAGCGTATGAGGGGGCAGTGAGAGGGGTGACCTCGCCTGACGCTGATCCGGCGAGGTGAGGCTGAGGCAATGGCGAGTTGTAACTGGATCGCTGATTGTCCGGCTGATCCATGGACGAGGCATCAAGCGAGGCTTTTGCGCTGCGTAACCGACCGTTCTCCCCTTCGATGAGTTTGAGTGCCTCGTGCAGTGCATCCTTTTCCAAGCGCGTTTCGCTCAGCTCCTCTTCCGTCTCGGCTCTTTTCATTCGTTCGGTAGCAACCATTTTGTTTGCCTAGGAAGCATTTAGACGATCAGTTTATATAAGATAACGGGGATCTACCTCTTCAAACAACGCTTGTGATAGTGACTCGAGCTCAGCCTCGAGTTCGGCCTTGGCTGCATCCGCGGCCTTGTGTGCCTGACGTTCACGTTCGAGTTGTTCTTCCAGTTCCTCGATCTCTTTCTCGCGTGCATTTGGTACCAGCGAGGAAAGTGAGGGCGAGGTGAGATGCGAGGGATGGGGGGAGAGTGCAGGCGATCGAGTACCTGTTCGTTCGATGAGAGATCAGTGCAGGAAAGCTGTCATTGGCGCACCACTACTGAACCGAAATTTGAAAAAACGGCCCTCCTGGCTGGTCATTGGTGTAGTCGGACCCGTCCACGGGGCTGGAGGCTTGACGCCATTGACGAGGACCACCGCCGCAGTGGAGGGGACGCTCGGCGTGCCTCCTTCGTTCAAGGGACCATAATCAAGACTTCGATGGCGCTCTTCCGAATTGCTGTCCGACTTGTGGTTCTGGACCTCGCGGGCACTCCAGCGATGCCAGCCGACGTCCTTTGCGTTGTAGGGCGTCTCGCGCTTGAGAGCCTCTTCGAGCATCTCATTGTTGGATATGACGAGCTGGAGATTTGAATTTGCGAGATTGAGCTGAGTCTCCAGCTCCGTCTGTGTCTTTATCGCTGTCCTGAGAAGGGAGGACTGGTCGATTGAGAAGCTATCTGGACTGGGTCCAAGTTGGGCTCACGAGCTGTTCTACTTTGTTGAGGACGCGGTCGAGGGCACATCGGAGGTCCTCCTCCTGGCCCTGAGATAGGACGCGGCGGGCATCACGCAGCTCGTCGTCGAGGTCGTCGAGCCCGGTGTCGGGCTCGTTTTGGAGCTGAGAAGATCTGCTGAACATGCGTACAAAAAGTACCAAAGTTGGAACTCGACATTGCAATTCCTGGCTGTCCCATTCGCCGATCCAACTCTTACCGGGACCGTCACCATCTCGTTCCCATTTACCGCCACCGGTCTCCCATCAGCGTAAACCTGTACACCTGCTGTGATCGTTCGTAAAATTGGAGCACCATCGTCACAGTAACCGACGAGGCACGGCGCCTCATTCCCAGTCATTCCCTGTGCTTTAATAGCCTGTGTCGCAATGGCTCATTCATCCCAGTTCCCCCCTCCTCTCAGCCTACAATGCCTCCCCCAAAGAAGGTCGATCCTCCTCACAGACTCACCCTTGCCACCAACAGCGTGCGCAACACCACGTTCTCCTTGGACAACGACAAGTTCTACTATGAAATCGTGACCCGCTTCTGGCACCCCCATCTCACCAAGATAAACAAATACGACTATGAGAATCGTGTGGTCAATTGCGTCGCCGAAATCGAGTCCATGCCCAAAAAAGAGGTCAAGGTCCGTTTCAACACCCCCGACGCAGAGGGCGAGTGGATCCGAGCTTCAGATTTCGTAAAAGCTGAAGCAGGTGGCGTGTACGTTCAACGTCCGATGCACCGTGTCCCACTAAACTCACATTGTGATAGTGGTGGCGTGTTTACGAGCGAAGATGGCGCAACATACCGCTGGAAGACACACAAGCGCTACTTGCAGGTATGCAACGCACCCCGTCCATCTCGGACCTCGTGCTGATCTGTTCACCTCTAGCTTGTGAAAGCCGATGATGAAGATAAAGTTCCAATTGCAGAATACCGCCCATTTAAGCGCCATTTCTTCGTCTTCCGCATGGCCCACCATGCATGGCTCGAACTCAAACCAGAAGCCACCAGCGCTCTCGAGAAAGTTATCGGTGAGTGTCCAGAGGAGTGGACGGGGCCGAGCCTGATTCATGGATCTACAGTGAGCTACCTCATCGTCGAAAGACGCCGACGCCAAGCCAAAATCCGCGTCAAGCTGGAACACGAATAAATTTAAGCATCGGTTTACTCTCATTCAGGTTACTACCGTGGAACACAGCATTCTAAACTCGCACTGCAGTGGAACATCGCAGGTCGCTCTATCTCCATTACTCGCGTTCGCACCGCTGTCCGTTATTTTAACATCATCGTCCCTTTTGCAAGAATACATGTAAATCATAGGCTTGGCTAGATTACAGGTTCGATAATTTAAACATTCAGTTGTTCACTTGTCACTTGCGATAGGAGCCTTTTGCTGAGAATAGCGCCATACCTCCTGATCATGGCACCTTCACTGTTCACTCCCACTCGCACGCATCTTTTACCATGGCAGCCAACTTTTCCAGCATCCCAGTGCTCAACTTCGCCCTCGCCGACGACCCAGCGCGCAAGCCCGAGTTCATCGACCAGCTCAGACATGCCCTCGTCAACGTCGGCTTTCTCTACCTCAAGAACCACACAGTACCGCAGCAGGTAGTCGACGATCTCATCGGGTACATCCCACGTCTCTTTGATCTCCCCCAAGAAGCCAAGGACAAGATCCGCATGGCCAACTCGCCCCACTTCCTGGGCTACTCCAAGCTCGGTGCCGAGTTCACCAAAGGCAAGACGGATTACCGCGAACAGTTTGATTTCGCGACCCCGCACGAGACCAAGTGGCGTCCCGGCGCGCCAGAATACTTGCGGTTGTGGGGACCCTGCCAGGTGTGTGTGCCCCCCCGTGATTCGACGGCGATGACTTAGCGTCGACGATCTGCAGTGGCCCGACGAGGCGTTGATACCAGGATTTCGAGATACCTTGGAGAGATATCTGACCGACGTGCAGCAGCTCAGCTATCGCTTCATCGGTTTGCTCGCGGAGGCGTTTGGTCTCTCGTCGGACGCCCTCAGTTCCTTCTACGACGCCGACGAGTTCATGCAGCACAGAGCCAAGGTGAGATTCCCAATGACCGTGGCGAAGGACACCAAATAGACGTTGCGTTTGTCTAGATCGTCAAGTACCCAGCCAACGATGGGACGCTCACCGATCAAGGCGTCGGTCCCCACTACGACGCAGGCTTCCTCACATTCGTTCGTCCCCTCCCAGATCGCGCTGGTCCAGACCTTGATCCACGCCACGCAGCTCCTCCAAGCATCTCCCCACCGTCCCGGTCTCCAAGTCCAGAACCTCTCTGGCGAATGGATCGATGCACCTCCCATACCCGGCACGTTCGTCGTCAACATCGGCAAAGGTAAGTGAGCGACCAGCTCAAGCCCTATCGCCGTCTACCTTACTACCTCTGACAGCCCTCGAATTCGTCACGCGTGGTCTGGCACGCGCCACCTCGCATCGGGTACTCTCCCCACCCGTCGGTTCCACCCCCCGCTACTCTGTCCCCTTTTTCCAAAACATCAGTTTACACGCCCGTCTTGCCGATTCCGTGCTCGATTGTACGTCTTCACCCCTCCCCCCGCTTCCAACGTCCGGTGACAACCCCCCCCAGTCCCGACAGACATTTTGAAACGCAAGGCCCTTAGAGGCGATCCCGCCACGACCGATTGTACGCACGACCTTATCCTTCATCGAGCGCGATCTGATACACACAATCTCCGAACGGCCCCCCACAGCGGTCAACTTTAGCGAATTCGATCGCGAGCCATCGGGCAAGGTCAACTTGATCGGTCGCGTCAAGTACGTCCGTCTAATTGTCCTTGTCGCGCGGCACCGGCACTTGGTTCAGGGTAGCTTACTCAACCCGTCGCAGGAGCCATCCTGACGTCGCCGAACGCCACTATCCGGACTTGTTCAAGGAGTACTTTCCTTCTGGCCTCCCGAAACAGGTCAGCGCGTACTGAGTCTCGGAAGCGAGTAGAGGAGGAAATGACAAGGCACGACAAACTCTTCATGTCATTGACATCGTTATATAGTTGTACATCATAGTATGGAAAACCGTCAGGCATCACAATCTGGCAGCCGTGCATCCTCTGAAAAACGTCTGTAATTTCGTTACTGAGTTAATGACACGGCAGTGGATTAGATGCGGGTCAAGAAATCGGATGGTTCGGATATATACAACGTTAGCATATGCAAATGGGGGGTGTCGGACGAAGAAGACCAGCGCAACAGAAAAAAAAGCAAGCTAGATCTGCTTGCGCCGTCCTGCGACGTTGAATTGCAAGAGAAATGTATACAAATGGAAGAAATAGAAATGCAGCATAGAATACACCAAAGCGAAACCACCAGCGTGACGGAGTATCAGGGCACTCGACGCCGCCGCTTGGAGCTGACGATCGGCAACCACGGGAGTATCATCTTCACGAGTCGTCGTTGCTGGCTCTATGATAGGAACTTCGGGGACATCTATCTCAACAGCGGCGGGGGTCGCAGATAGTCAACTGGATCCTTCGGGCACAGTGATCCAAGTAATTTCAGGGGGGGTCGAGGGAGGTGGCACGTTCTCCTCCTCGCTGTCCTCGTCCGTGGTGCTCTCGCTCTTGTCCTCGTCCTTGGGAACGGATCCAGATTCGTCTTCACTCTTGTCTGACTCGGCCTTGTTCTTGTTCTCTTGGTCCTGGAGCTGCTGACGGAGCTTGGTCAGCTCGAGCTCCTTCTTCTCCAGCTCGGCCTTTTCTTTTTCCTTCTCAGCGAGTTCCTTCTTCCTCTTCTCGCGCTGTACATGAAAACGATCAGCAACTGAAAATCGGAGATGCAAGCGACATGATGGAAAGCTCGGGTAACACAGATTTTCACCGAGCACTCACTTCCAGCTTTTCCTTGAGTTCGCGCGCTTCCTTTTCCTTCTTGAGACGTTCCCTCATCTCCCTCTCGCTGACGACCCAGGCGGCTGCCCCTTCTGCAGCGGCTTCAGGTTGCGACTTGTTCCTCAGCAAGTCTACGAGTGAAAAGTTTGTCAGTAAAGATTTTTTTCCCCGCCAGCGCACCAGCCTCGCCCAAGCATCACCCTGCCCATGGATCACGATTGAGAACAGACTCACATCCTTGTAGCGCCGCCACGCTAAACTCATCGTCAGGAATCGAGTCTGCAAAGTCCTTGGCCAGTTGGGCAAGCTTGATGCCGTCCAAGGGCTTGGCAGAGTGCTGGCAAGCAGCAATGTGCTCCTCGATGGGAGGTGGGAGATATGCCTGATTCTTTGCGCCGAATGCTTCCGGGCTTACGACGGATTCAGGCGGGGACTGCGAGTTCCTCGTAGACAACGCCAAGGACGACGTCGAGGAAGAGAATGAAGGCGACACGGACCATAATGTAGAAGAGTGGGACGACGGCGACTGGGGCGCGGGCGTCGAGGGGAGCTCGATACCCTCAATATCACCTTCCACGGGAGGTTCGTCATCCTTGTCAGTAGAAGGGAAGAAGTTACGGAAGAGAGCTTCTGCCTGCCACTTTGAAGCGTTCTTGAACTCAATCCAGACGTCCATGCGACCTGGACGAGAAAGTGCTGGATCCAGACGCTCCAGATGGTTGGTGGTGCTGTCACGCCGTTAGCCTAATGCCAGAAGGAGAAGCATGAGACTTACGCAAAGAGGATGCGGCCCTCCGCAGCGGCGACGCCGTCCAAAGCATTGAGAAGTCCGCTCAAACTGAGAGTGTTCACATCCGAAACCTGTTCCTTGTTGCGCCTGCTGCGACTGCTTGACATGGAAGGTTGATCCGCGACGGTGGCCTCCTCTCCACTGCTGCTGGAATCCGGGGTTCCGTTGGAGCTCTTGTCACGACTGACGCTACGAGTAAATGCCGCGTCCAAGTCTTCGAGAAGGACGATGCAGCGAGCGGGAACACGACCCATGAGCGTGGTCAAGGTACTGTCGCTGATCCACGACGAGGACAAGGACAGAGTGTAGATGTCGAGCATCAATTCTCCGGCTATCGCATGAATGAGCGAACTCTTCCCTGATCCCGGAACACCGTGAAGGAGATAACCACGACGGAACGGGATACCACGGTCGGCATACCACTGAGACGAGTCGCTAAGTATAGGGCCTTACGAAAGAAATGAAGCAGGTACATGCCTTCTCGGACTTGAGGAAGTCACGAGCGTCATTAAGGAGCATCTCCTTTACACCCGGGTTCAAGACGATGGAGGACATTGGACGTTTGTGACGAGAATCCGTCCAGCGCCAACTGCCATGAGAGTCTGCAAAGTAGATCTGGATGCGATGGATCGCCTCTGCTTCGTACTCCTTCTTGGCCTGGAGGACGAGCTGCTTCAAAATGGCATTGCTGCGAGCGACGACGCTTGGGAAACCGAGTAAGATGAGCCGAAAATAAAAAATAAAAAGATAAAAATAGAAGCGAGTACCTTATTGACAGGACTTCACAGCCGCTTCCGTCCGTCTTCTTGCTGCGACGGACCCTCAGCCAATGTCCTCTGTAATAGATGGTGTGCGTAGTGTCCGGCGTGGGCTGGAAGACCACGCGTGTCTTGACCTTGCCAGGGGCATCCTCGTCACCCTCCTCGTCATCGTCGCCGAACGAGTTGTCGGCGGTCTGAGTGCCTGAGAAGCCAGGAGTGGTCGTGCGTGTGGTGGTCTCAAACTCCCTGGAGCGTTGCCACTCTGGGCGACGAGAGAGCCACAGCATGAGCCAGTCGTAGGGGTAGTCTTCCTCAGAGAAGTGAGCAGTGAGGAAGAAGGCTGGAAAGGAGGCGTCAGCTGAGTCAGTGAGCTGAGAGGGGCGCTTACAGTTGACAAAATGAGACCTGGGAGGGAAGAAGACGAGTCAGAGCGAGGATTGAGGGGTCTCTCCAACGGGACAACCTACCAAGCAGAGCTGGATACCCTGCGCGCAGTTTCGACTGTGCCCCCGAGTACGACGAGCTTTACGCCGTCAATGACCGACGAGCCTCCTGCGCCGCCGACGAGAGGCTGCACGAGTGACTTGAGAACGTCCATGACGGTGGTAGTGTGTGTGGAACAGCGTAAAATCCAATGTTGCGACGACGAGAGGAGAAGAAGATGTGGTGAGAGTGAAGAGAGAGACAAGAAAAGCGATACGACTTTCTAGACAAAGACAAGCTGTGTATGTATCTGACTCGGTCGAGAACGGACCCGCACCGCCGCAACTTGCAAGGATGGTGGTAACAAGTCAAGACGCGTCAGCTCCCAATCGTGGGTTCATAAACGCTGCGCTGCCACCACGCCACAGGGTCGCAACCGAATTGCGTCCAATTCTATTCGGTACATACTACGATCGATACGTACAGGCCTAGGTCACCTGGTAATAGAGCCCCTCCACCGCGACGTTGGCCTGCCATATCCCCAACCTGCGCACGAACCGGAGCATGAGTGGAGCAGGCAGTATGAGCACGTACGATACCGGAACTAGCAGGATCAGCAGTATCGAGAGGCAAAGAGTGATACCTGGCTTGATGATGAGAAAATAGAAGAGTGCTTGGTACGTCGTCGCATCCGTAAACTATGTGGGGAGGCGACTAAGGACCAATCGCGAACAAAAGGTGTACGAACCCACCATTGCGTACGTGTTTTTGTAAAACGAGGTTTCATATTGCACACCTACCGCGCCGGTTTCGGCCGCAGAAAGCTCGAGAAGGCGCAAACGACGGAATAGCGGTCTGGGGGGATATGGAGGAGGGTAGGCTAGTGGGGCATGAAACTTTGTTTGTAATGCGAGCTGAAAATAAAAGGAGATAAGGAGGGAAGGGGTGACGGAGAAAGAAAGGCCGACCTCGCCTCTAGCGAATATCCTAGCACCGAGAAGGTCAAGGAAGCACAGCAAGGCTCCAAGGGGCAACGTGATCAGAAGCGTCGTTCCCGTCTAGATCCCGCCGCATCAGCCACCAGCACATACCGCTCAGATACACCAGAAGCTGAGCACTGCCAAGCGATTGGACGCTCACCAATGTAAAGACGAATAAATATACCCACGCGATCAACGCAAAGGGGAAGTTGATTACCATCAAGTGAAAGACAGCGGCGTGGTACGCCTTGCGGCGCATTGGTCTGAAATACCTTGCCCACGCACGTTTGCGGAGTGCCCAGCGCCCCGCGTCTCCGTCAAGGGGGTCATAATTCACAGTATTGGCTTCGCTGTCAGAGTCTTGACAGAACGACAGGACGGTCTGGGTAAAAGAGCTGGAAGAGATGACGGTGCTGGTATGCGAGTTGGCACGATGCCGCCTTGGGGATGGGCGAAGCAAGGGGGATGTTTCGCTGGGAGGAAAGTGCGAGTGAAGGGCGGCGTCCGAGTCTAGGAAAGGAAGAGTTCGAGTGCGTTGTGCATGTCTACGAGAGGGGCGAAGAGGTCTCGAGCGTCGTTCAGGTGAAGGGTAGGGAGGAGGGGGATCGTTAACGTTGGCAGGGACGTCGAGCAGACCGAGCGAGTTTTGTGGTAGCTCAATGGTGGACATTGGTCGATGAGGTAGACACGTGTGATGCTCGATTTGGAACTCGCTTGTGGTGGGTGGGGCTCATCGTCGGTCTCGACCAGGGTAGATGAAAGCAATCCTGCAAGTTGGCGCTATAGCCAAGTGGTTACGGCGACAGATTCGAATCCCTTCCATTCCTTCGAACATCTGTTACTCTTCGAGTGCGCAGGTTCGAATCCTGCTGGCGTCGGGTTCTTTTTTTCTTGTTAGCCATGCAACATGTGATAGCATTTTTGATGGTACCTGTGCAAAACACACCGACCGGGCGATGGATAGAAACATGGTGGATACTAGTGCCACAGGATCAAGTAAAGACGGGGAGGATGTGGGGCCGCGTAGATATATATGTCCAAGAAAGGCAAGTTAGGGTCGAAAATAATAATAATTACTATTAGAGAAATCGTTTTGTTTTCTCTTTTCTTTTTGGATTTGCCCTTCTCGTTCGCCTCTCGCTAATTATTGCTCACTCGTCCGCTCCTTCCAACCCTTTCCTTCGCCTCAACACCCTCCTCTGGCCAACCTTGTTCTTTTCCTTTATTTCTCCTCAACATGGGTTGCGTTCAATCAACCGGGATTGATAGCGAGGCAAAGGCCCGTGCGTGTCCTCTTCCCACAACTTTGACGCTCCCTCACTTCATACTCTCCTCCAGGCAATGACGAAATTGAAAACCAACTCAAAAAGGATCGAATATTGGCCAAGAACGAGATCAAAATGTTGCTGTTGGGTGCAGGAGAGTCGGGCAAGGTTCGTTCTCATACACCTAGCAACATAACCGCCTCACACCCACCCGCTTTCCCTTTAGTCGACTGTCCTCAAGCAGATGAAGCTCATTCATCATGGTGGCTACAACGACCAGGAACGTGACTCGTACAAGGAAATCATATTCTCCAACACGATCCAGTCAATGCGGTATGCCTTTTGTTCAACTTTTTTTTTCTTTCCTCCTCACGCCATGTCTAGGGCTATTCTTGAAGCGATGCCTCAGCTCGATATCACGCTGTCTCCCCAAAACGATGCCAGAAGAGCTGTCATCCTTGCTCTACCGATGCAAATCGAGGGTGAGGTCCTCCCACGAGACGTCGCCGACGCAATACGCGGTCTATGGCGGGACGGAGGTGTCAGAGAAGCCGTTCGCAGGTCCCGTGAATTCCAACTAAATGACTCGGCCGTCTACTACTTCAATGCAATCGACCGCATGTCGGGACCAGGTTACCTCCCGACCGACCAGGATATCTTGCGGAGTCGAGTGAAAACTACTGGTATCACCGAAACCACTTTCAAAGTGGGTGAATTGACCTACAAACTGTTCGACGTCGGTGGTCAGAGAAGCGAACGGAAAAAATGGATTCACTGCTTTGAAAATGTCACCGCCCTTGTGTTCCTGGTCAGCTTAAGCGAGTATGATCAAATGCTTTACGAGGATGAAAGTGTGGTACGTATATTTTCTTTGTGGCCCTTTCCGCCTTTGGAAGTTGATCCCCTGTAGAACCGGATGCAAGAAGCACTGACGCTCTTTGATTCGATATGTAACTCTCGGTGGTTCGTCAAGACGTCCATTGTGAGTACATTATACAGTTCAGTCACGCCACCTTGTCACCTTTCGAGTAGATTTTGTTCCTGAACAAGATCGACTTGTTCGCCGAGAAACTCCCGAATTCACCACTGGGTGATTATTTCCCAGACTATGTCGGTGGTGACAACTATGACGCTGCATGTGACTATCTACTGCACCGTTTCGTGGCATTGAATCAAGATGCCGCAAAGAAGCAAATATATGCACACTATACCTGCGCAACGGACACCCAGCAGATCAAATGTGAGGTCCAACTTGTTCAACGTGTTACTGACTCTGACTTTTCCACGATCAGTCGTCTTGAGCGCTATCCAGGATATTCTGCTACAGATCCACCTACGGGAATGCGGTCTCCTGTGATTGCCTTGCATTCCTAATCTGGCTGGACTTGCTCTTTGCATCGTATATCTCACTATTCGTCATGTAGTCGCCACGCATGGTCTTCGTCGCATCCACTCACTCAACATCTTGTCTATTTTTACCTTTCCATTCCATTTTACGACTTTCGACTGTCGGTCCTCCCGAACTCGCTGTGCACTGTGGGTCGCGGTCCTCGATCTCCATAATTTTCACTTTGATATCGCTTTTTTCCCCCTCCACTCCATTCACTTTGGAGTAGCGTGACAACCTAATATACCCGTTTGTTACGATCCGCTCAACGACGCGTGGTTTTTCGGTTGCACCGTCGTCGCCTTTCCTTTCTACATTTCTGCCCTCTTGTCCATACAGAGAGGGTGTAATCTCGCATGGGTTGTCGACCCGTTCTGTATCTCCATTTCTTTTTTTTTTTCTTCGCATCGAGCACTCGTTCACACCTCTGTATGTACATAAATATGGAATGACCAGCTGATGACGAGAGGCGCATGTGGTCGCTTCCGACGGAACACCGGATCAATCTTGGTCCTCCCGGAGCATAGCCTTAGCCTTGCAGCTCGGACGCCAGGCTCTCCAGGGACCCACCGTGCGCTTGCGTCTTGACCGTACACAGCCCGACCGAGCTGGATCAAATAAGGTTGTCATCTTGACGTGCAACAGCCGAAGGGCTGACTGAGGAGATGATATTTTGATGGACGGGTGGACCTGGCGCGTACAGTGGCGCCAACGTCTGCCCGGGCGACATGTCACCAAGTGCGCAGCCCAATGTAAAGTTGGACGGGGGGGGGCTGTACCTCACGACGAACCGTTCAAGACGTTCACGACGCAGCTATACACACGGAAACGGGCACACGAGTGGGTACATATTCGAGTGACTAACGACGTCAGAAAATACCGGTCGTCGAATTGGAAAATAAATTAGAAACCGTAAAAAAAAAAAAACATGGATAGAATACGTTGTCCGACAAAACTACGATTGGTTGGTCGCGACAGCCTCTGGCATGTCCGTGACACGCCCCACGACATTGTATCGTTTCCTGTCAACCCAAACAGCGTTAAGTAAAAGGCAATGCCTGTGTGACGTGACAGACAGACGGCGGCGACGTACGTGAAAAACGCATGCCAGTCATCGAGAACTTTCCGCTCGTTCTCGGGCAGCGCGCTATAATCCGGCACGGCGTCCTCGATTTTCAAACTCGACATGCCAAGCCCCTTCGATCCGTCCTTGCCCGCAAAAATGTTGTACGTCCCGCCCTTGCCATAGACGTCCCGTTTTCGGGTGACGTCAAACACGTCCCCTGCATACGTGTCCGTATACGTCAGGTATATGTGATCGGTGACCCCTCGGTCGACGCACCTTTGATCGAGACGTAGATGGGTTTGGCGTTGTCGGAACCGTCATATGCAGCGAGTTGGCTGAGCGTGAAGGGGTCGTTCTTGGGTGGGTCGAGGTCGTCTCTGGGCGCTTGCATGATCGTCTTGAGTGAGCTCTTGTCGTCTGTCTGTGCGGTGACTGCAGGAGGAGTGGTTGCAGGTGGGGTGACAGAGCGGCGACGGAGGAGATAGAGGAGGGGGAATAGGATCGCGAGGACGTAAACGACATACGAGGACAACATTTTCGTCGCAGACAGAATCGAGCACGGGGAATGCCGTGGTGGGTGTTGGTTGGCCGGTCGGTCGAGTCTCGTCCTCGGGTGCGGTGCAACCAAGTTGGTTCTGGACACGTCAAAGAGGCTTTAAACTTCTCAGGGCTTTTCAACTTTGCGGCTAGTCACGCAACATCCTCCGTGAAGCGTGCTCCTTGGGGAACGATCTGATCTTCGATCCTCGGAAGAAAAGCATTGGACCTGATCGTCCCTCGCCCCTATCAATTCAACGTTAAAAGCTAGCTTCTCGAGCATTTGATTCCGTAGACGATAACTACAAGGGTATCCGTACGTACGTGTACGACGTATGCTAGAATACAATGGGTCGAAATGGGCAAGCACCATGAACAAGGCAAAAAGTAGAAAACGAACAAACGAACAAAGAAAGAATTATGCGAAAAAAGCTGTATGCATATGTAGGTCTGGCCGTAAAGTACCGAATCAAAGGCTACAGAAAACGCAGTTGTTAACATAGCAGTTGCTGTATACTTGCAATCATAAAACGAGTGAGGGGTATAAGGGTATTCAAATCCGTGGCAAAACCGCACTCACCCCCCTCTGATATGCATTGGAAGCGAGTAATTGGGCGGAAGAGGGGGGGTAATATTCGTACAATGACAGGCATCCGTAATCCGCTTTCGTAAATCGTCGCACTTGCTTTGGAGCACTGTAACACGATCGCGCTTCGTCTCGGCTCCGACCTTCGATAGAGAAGCAGCTACTTACTTGGACATGGCCATAACGTGTTCAGCACGTCCAGAGGAGCAATGATGTCCTTCGCAACTTCCAACGCGTCGATCAACGTGTTGTCGTTCTCCCACAACGAAAGACATCTGTTTCCATATTTAGTCATCCGGACAGCCTCTTCGACGAATTCACTCACATCGATTCTTGACTCGCAAACCACGTCACTTGGAACGGCCGCCTCGTAAACAGGTCACCGTCCGATTCACCAATACGTTCAATCGACAACCGGAGCCTCCGCACGAAATGACTCTGATGGTATACTGCACGGGAATTAACTAGCCAATACATTTCAAATGACAACCCCAACTCACGCCATTGTTCAGTGTGCTTGCGATTAAACGATGGCAGGCTGCCGGCCTCCCGGCCATGCAGACTGTATCACACCCATCAGCATTCATGTGCATGTGCTCAACTCATCACTTACGTCTGCAGAATGGAAGTGAGCATCATCTGTGTACTGTAAGGGGATAAGTCCACATAAGCATGCTGTCACAGTAACCCTAACCAGGAAAAAGAAGAAAAAAAAAAGTTTCGGCGGACACGCACTTGTATACGTACTCCCGGCACATGTACAGGAGCGCCATATCCAAGTTGCACGTGTGTGAGTCAAGTGCATTCTGTATCTCTTGAGTTTCTCGCCAAGACCCCAAAGCCAGCTCGGACGTATGTTCCCTCGAGTACGCGTTCTTCCTCAGCCGCGTCGTGCAGAAATTCCACAGAAGCATGCTGCGACAATAAAGCGCCCATATCGAGTCCTTTGGCGACTGCATTTTGTGATTGGTGGAGCCGCGCTCGGATATCTCACCGGGGAACAACAACCGGAACTAAACAATAAGTTTTCAAGTCAGACATGAAATACACAATAAACTCACATTGGCAGGATCCGTCAAGTAAAGATCCGTAGGCTCTTTCCGAAATGCAATGCAATGCGACGTATAGCTGGCAACGAGGTTAAGCGCACTCCAACATAACCTTCTGCATGCCTCTTTGTGCACTTCATCAGAGGTCCACGTAGGGTCCCATGGTGGAGCATATGACCAAGATGAGGAAAAATGATCAGTGGCAATGGACGCATTGGGTGGAAGAGGAATGCATGCGCATTTTCGAGAAGAGGAACGTGGGGAGCAGAGGCTATCCTTGGCCATGCCATCATACGATCTCTTGTGGGCAATCGGGACAGTGTTGGGTGTGAATGCTGATACCTCAGGTTCGTTATTGTCCAAAAAAGTCAAGCCAAGAGCGCGAACGATGTGATCTAGAAGAATAAGGGACTGTCTCTCGCGTTCGGGGGTGTAGAGATGGTGTGCAGATGATTCAAAGACAGCGAGGATCTGTGGCGACACGTGAGAATAACGGTTGTCAGGCAGGAAAACGAGCACGTACAAGTGCAGCTTTCGCAAGGGTGATGTCTATCCATTGCGAATTCCAGGATGCCTCGAGAGATGCTTGCGCCTGGTCCCGGAGCCAAGCGGCACGGGTCCGGCCGGCGGTGCCCAATTCGACCTCGCTTGATTTCATGAGCGTTGCCAGAGCTAGCCCAGCAAAGACGAGGGAAGGTTGCATTAGCGACCGATCTTCGGGGTTGTACAAACTCCGCATGAAATCAGGGACATTGACAAAGGAAAGCCAGTAACCAGTAGTTGTAAATCTGGGAAGAGTCAGGGAAAGGTATGCAAATTTACACAAGACATACAGGGTGGTCAAGTCAGAAGCAATGTCCTTGAGGCTAAAGGCAGAAATGTTGAGAAACGATGGAAACGAGAGTAAAAGGGAGGACCTACGATTGTTCGCGGGTGGGGGAATAGCTACTCACGAGGTTATCCCACCACTCCTTGCGGCTATATTGGACAGAAAGGGTGGGAGGTATGCGGACCTTGTCCACAAGACGACGGTCAGGATGCTGCAGACGGGGACGTAAGGCTGGGATGTAAGTTGATTGGGATCCCTGATTAGTACATACGGTGGAATAAGCATCGGCGGACGACTGCAAGGCTCTGGATGGGACGGAAGAAGAAAGTTCCGAGCCCTGAGGTGAGAGGGAAGGCTGGTTCAAGCGGATATGGCCGCCATGTTCGAGATCGGATGTTCTGAGGGTGGGCGGATCGAGAGGTCTACGATCCTCGGGGGGTTCTTGTGCTTCTGGGACGCGGGAGGATGTCCTCTTCCTTTTGGAAGGAGGTACTGGCGGAGCCGAACCGTCAGCGGGCCGCTTCTTACAGGAACGCTGACGGGTTCCGGGACGCTTATCGGGACCTCTTCTCTTTGGGACAGCATCGTACTGGCATTCGTTCGATCGGCGGACACAATTATGGCATATCGGACGTGTTGAGTCACAACGGATCTTCCTCGCGCGACTTGACGGACACGTGAACAACTCGGAGAGAAGCAAACGGGGAAGCTTACCATTGACGACAGGCGATGACAAGGTTGGAGCCTTCGCGCCGCGGAGGGGGCTGTGTAGACGGAGGGGTTGATTGAGAGGGTGGGGAGGGGGGAGGATCGCGTTTGACGAGTGGCGATCGCTGATCAGGGTCTGGGAGGACGGGAGCAGACGGACTCTGAGGGGAGGGATATGCGGGGTCACGGGCATCTGGGGGGAACCTGCGGTTTGTGTGGTAGGTAGGGAGGTTGAGCTGAGGGGGAGGTGGGGGAAGACGCGCGTTGGGATAAGAGTGGGGGGAGAGGTCGAGACCGAGGTGATTGCGTGACGAGATTGCGTATTCATGCGAGTACTGGTGATGGGGAGGGTGGAGGTCGAGGGAGGGGTCGAGGAGTTGGTGAGGGGGAGGAGGATGTGGCACGGGGAGAGCGAGGTAGTTTGAGTCGAATTGTGAAGCAAGGATGCCTGCTGCGTTGTGCACGTCGAGATGGTCGGGATGGTAGCGGACTTTATTGACGTGAGTGTGGAGAAAAGGGCGCGAGGTGATGACGAGCGTACTGTTACTACTGTCACCGCGAAATTGGGCACCGAATATTGGGGAATGGAGGCCAGAGCCGTCCTCGCTGGACTGGGGTCCATCGTCGACGATCATCGCTGGGAAAGGGGAGCAGACGTCGCTGGTGGCGGATGCAACCATGCAACAAGACGAGAGAGCCAAAGGACAAGTCAATCCCGAGCGAGGCTGTCTCATGCTCACGTCCCGCTTATGAAATCCATCTCACCACTCCCATATTCGGTCATACCGAAGATCAGAAGATCATAATAATTATATTTTTATATTTTTTATATTTTTATATTTCTTTTTATTTCCCGCCTAAATCGGACTACACATTATCAACCCCCCCTCCCTTCTCGGCCCCGGACACCCCCCGTGCCTGACTTTCTATTTTTGGAAAAACGCTCCATCCGTCTTCGCACCGGTTCGCGCCTAAGCTCATGCTTGCCCTTCTCTTGTCTTGCTGTGGTCTCCGTCACCGCCCACTTGATCAGGTCAGTCCCCCGCCCAGTCTCGGCGCCGTTCTGATGCCCTCTCTAATAGCCAGACGAACACTCCCCGCTCATCCCCCATGCAGACGACATCCCGACGTAAGCTCAACTTCCCCCCCCGTCCTGCCCCGTCACTCACCCCCTCCAGTCCGCAGCCCCGCGTGGTCGACCAACAAAAACTCAAGGACCGTCTCGGCTCCGTCGTCCGTTCAAAAGAAGGGTCCGTCCGTCCTACTCTGTGCCGTCTCTCACCCACATCACCCCAACAGAAAGATGGTCAACGTGAACGCACAGTTCCCATTTAACCTCCATAACCAACACTCTCAAGAGCACTCGTCCTCCCAATCCTCGTGCGGCGGCACGCTTTCAAATAGTCGCCCGCCCTCGCCGTCCCCGCTCCGTCGACTCCACAAGAACGCTTCGACCACATCCCTGCACGACGATGAAGATGTACCGCGCTACCTCCCGCTCGTGGTCAGCCCTGCCGCGCCCATTCTCAACATTCGCCTTGTCAAGTCCGCACGCGTCATGCACAGCACACGCGGTCGTTCACAACGCGGTGATCCAGTTAGCCGAACCTCGCCACAGTCGGGGTCGCCGCCGGAAGAAGAATTTACACCCCGGGCACACCCTCCTTCCTCCACCTTGCACCAAACCACCCATGTGAGTTTCTTCTCGTTGCCATATCCCCACCTCCGTCTCCAACTCCATACAAAGCCACCCGTCAGTTCAGAAACGCCACCCTGTTATCCCGAGGACTTCAATATACATGACGCCGGCGCCGTGGCACGTTCATGGGCTGACTGACCATTTGTTCCCTTGTATCCATCACGTTCATTTCCGGACTTCGCCATGCTTACTCCTTGTATATCACACACTTTCCTTTTTAGGTATATTCCTGTTATCTCCACCAGGTATCAGTTTCTATCATCCCCTCCTGTCGGATCTGGGTGTTGCGTAGCTCCCTTCCAGATATGTTGTCCTCCACTCTGGTGCCTCGGCCAAGCCATAAATCTCATTCTTTTACTGGGAAATGACTCCCACATGCACCTATCTATATCAGGCTCCTTGCCCTTGCGCGGCAATACCCTCTCCCAATTTCAAACTTCCGCTGTTCGCAGGTCTCCACAACCTTAAATCAGTGACGAGTGTCCTTGCACACATGTGTCCTCGTTTCCAATCGTACATGTGTCCCCTCCCATTTTTAGTGCCTCATTTCCTCGACATGGACCTTGTTACCGTGAGGTATCGCCTGATTAGGAACGTCAAAACGACGACCTGACCCGTCGGTCACCATTGACATGTCCGATCTATCGTCCTTTTGTCAGTTCAATTGGTTGCTGCTGTCGGGGTTCCGTGTACCGTTTCGCCAGAGACAGCCCGACACGACGTGGCACGTAAAAGAAGGAATTGAAAACAAGTGACCCCTGCCCGCAACACGCCTTGTGTGAAACCCACTCACACACGGGCACCCCCCGACGCATCCGGTTTCTATCATTGGCCCATCATGCCGTCGAGTTCCCCATGGGGGTTAGCGAGCGGGTTGCATGAGATGTCTCCATCGCTCGGACCCGCGAAAACGGTGAGGCGCGGGAACGGAAAGGACAGGGAGACCATCGGGTTCCGGCGCCCGACTCTCGGTAACACATCCCCATCTACGGTCGTGTCGGCGGAATCGTTACATGATCGCGTACTGTAACATGTTGCTCTCTCCCCGTCAGTCCTTGGCGTTTCCCCCAGCATGTGTTAGTATGAATCGCCCTGGGCCGGACAGTCGTCGGAACCGCCGGTCACACCACCTTTTTCTGTTCCCATCCCTGTCGGTTTAAACTCGGTGTCCACGCGACGCAGAGACCGGCTGGCCCGTACGCCATCAAGGCCAAGACCAAGACCACGAATGAAGTCCCACAGATACCCCCGTTCCCCCGTTCAGACTCTTCTTTACGTATCAGGACTTCATGGAAAGTTCTATTTCGGCGCGCCGACATTGATCGGGAGCGGCGTCAATGCGCCAGAACCATCCTCCGCCTGACCCAGAAACGAAGAGGCCGTTTGAATAGGTTCAATACCACTGATTCGCGTTGCCAGGTTTCAAACAAATACCTCGTGGGTGCTTGCGCTATACAATAGGACGTGACCATCACAGAAACCAGGTCATTGATTTGGAGTGGACGACAACGATCAATAGATGACCTTCGGCGAGAAACAAAGATCTGCGCTCACACCATAACGTCCGCACTAATAGCCAGCGCGGAATCACATGCGACCCCTTTGCGGTCGTCTGTGCTGTCAGCCCAAAAATTGTGTCGAGATCCAGGGTGCCAAAAAAGAAAAGGATCAAACGTACAATCGTACAATTACAAGCACAGTTTTTCCCGGCTCGACGTCAACCCCCCACACAGACATGTGAAAATGCCTCATGATGTCAGGAAAACCATTCGCTGCGGGCCATCACCATCACTAACACCTCCCCGATCATCGTGGGTCGTGAGAGTCACGGATTTCCGTTCGCCATCGGAACACGCACCTGACGTCCTTCGTTTCCTCACGTTCCATGAACCCTTGTCGTGTTTAGGCGAGTTCTGAAGAGGGGGTGAACCATTGATCAGGCGTGGCGTCTGGTTGACGACGGGCAGACGCCGAGCATGCAAAACGAATGGCATGCTGTTTCGTCTGAGATGTGAATATTCAGCCGCCACGCTATTCAATGGCGGGTATAGTGCTGGGAAGCCGGTTCTCGGCCTCGTGCGATAGAGTTGGCCATCCTGTATCAGCTGTAACGGAAAAAAGGGGGGGAGAGAACCAATGACAGCCCCGTGAGGGCATCCTTGCCAAGGTACGGTGAGAGCGCTGAGCTTCCGACTCACAGAAGTTGGCTTGTTTCAATCTACTTCATTCACCGGTTATCTCCGGAGAACCAACCCTTTATCCTCCAACCAGCATGGAGATGAAACCCAACTGAAAGTCTGGAGATCTGCGGTGGACAAGTCTGATAAAAGTACAATACAAATATGATACTACAATTATGTGCATATGGTACATCAGACACGCGCAGTCGGCCCTTTGTCTCAACGTTTCTCATTTACAAACCGTGTGCGGCTATATGTCGCATGATGGTCAGAGACGCGAGAATCTCTGTTTGGTGAATGAGCGGCAACCCCGGTTGTTAGGCTGGCCACGTCAACGCACCGGCGGCAAGGTGAGGATACGCCTCGTCGATCGTCAACATGCATCCAGACGAACCGAGATAATCCGGTTCGCCAGCGACCTTGAGCGAGTAAAAAGCGACGAGGTATTGGCTACGGTTTGTACACTGCGCACAAGGGATTTTTCCGATCAGTTTCGGGCAGGCAGGACACGTAGGCGCTACCCACGGTCCACTCGTGCCCTCTGGTGGTTCGCCAGCTCCATCGGTATTCTTGTCCGTCTGGTCCGATAAATTTCCTTGTAACGCTGCTGTGTACACAAAATGTCAGCGATGGTGCATATTTGACGTGATCGACGCTCACCTGCCCAACGGCGAGAGCTTGGCGAGGTATTGATCCATGGGAATTGGAGCCCCTGAGCGGATGGTGATCGTGCCAAGTGAGTTATTCGGCCCAAACACAAGTGCGATCAACGGGTTTGACGGATCGTGCCCGTTTGTCACATTGTAGATCATGTACGCGGTGTGGGTCGACGCCTGGGCCGTACACCGTAGCGTCAGACGAAGACGGTCGTTCATGTCGACGAAATCAGAACCCGTCAACTTCC
The DNA here is from genome assembly GCA_038090295.1 of Boletus semigastroideus. Taxonomy (NCBI): domain Eukaryota; kingdom Fungi; phylum Basidiomycota; class Agaricomycetes; order Boletales; family Boletaceae; genus Boletus; species Boletus semigastroideus. The sequence continues at coordinate 6,791 of JBBPMK010000063.1, read as the reverse complement.
CAGTCTTGTCTTCCAGAAGGTAGGGCATGCCATAGACAGTAGACATGGCTGGCAAGACGGGTCTCGAAGAGATGAAAGTGCAATATCGCTCATCGAAAGAATGCGGACTATTTCTGCGTCCGAGATGTCAGCGTTAAACCATTTTCGGCAAATAGCGCAGGCAGAGCAGGTGAGCGACATGCCATGCGGCAGGCATACTGTGCAAGGAGGCGCGAATTAGACTGCCGTTATGGTCATCGGTGAAGTTAACCTTGGTTAAAATGGTTTCAAGACCACGCTGTGTCCGTTCATGCCGGTGCACGATAAATGAGATGGCCAACGGTTGCGAAAGAAGGAATAGCCTCACGCCCAACCAGTCGTAAGCCAGTTCGCGCCCGCGATCGAATAGTCAACTTTCACGGCAGTGATGACGTACTCCTCGATCGTAACTGTAACTGTACTTCAAGGTAAAGTCTAAGCGTTCGCCACTGACAATTGCGTCAAGTTAGTGCAGGCACAGGTTTTACCTTTTCTCAAAGGGAGGGTCTGAGGTGTGCTGGTGAGGCTGTGCCACCACATGTAGACGTGACAACAGAATTCATGTCAAACACGAGGCCACTTGGGTTGAACAGGGATCTGATAAGTGGAGGAAGGAAAAGTGCGTGAGAGGCTTCTCCACCTCTTCGAAATGGGCTTCCTAATAGATCAATATGTGCGTCAGGTTGATGGAGACGCTATCAAACAGGCCGACTCCATGTGGCAGGTGCTGCGCGCAGTCCAACAACACGTTATTAGTAACCCGTCTGCTTAGACGGGGTTTGTCAACACGCAAGCCCCCGACGTGATCTCGAATAAAGGTGGACGTGATTGCTGTGCATCTCGTTAAAACGAGGATGTCCAACGTATTGATTGCGAATATGTGAACCCACGGGCATTGTGCATGGTTGCAAGATGTAGGCACATTGATTCCTGCCATAAGATCTGTAAAGAACGTCATCGGAGGTATTGACTAAACACATGAACGGAAATGGGTGCCGAGTACGAGGTGAGAAGGTGTCATCGTCTCCTGTTCGCTTGAGGGACCCATGCACTGACTAGCTGTCTCTGTAATGAGATCGATTTCTCGCCGCGTTCATGTCCCATAACCTCCGGTGCCTTTCTCTCTCCTTTTCTCGCTCAGTTTCATCATAATCCCTCAGCCGCTTATGGCGCTCCTCGCGGTCAAGGGTGGGTGACCGGCTGCGACGGTCCTCCTCGTCACCGTGCCTTCTCCAGTTAGGAGACCGAGATTGGCCACGATCCCGACGATGCGTCCGACCATTCTGATCATCACGAGCTGACCTACGAGCTTCCTTGCGGGCGCGCTTCTCCTCCTTACGTTCAGCCTTCCTACGACGTCTCTCTTCGTTTCCCTGTTCACGCGCTGTATTATCATCGGTGACCGGGGCAATGGGACCTGTCCCTGCCGATGAGCCCGCCGTGGGTTGTGTAGCATTTGCTCCCGTTGGACCAAAACCACTAACAATCCAAATGATGTCAGTCCTGGTGGGATGTTTGTGACAGGACATACAGTGCGATGGAAAGAGCTTCCGCCTCTGCCTCTTTTATCTTGCGAATTTCTTCGTCTCTCTCCAGTTCGCCATCCTTTGTCTCCCTGCCATACCAGTGAACATCTTTGTTCTTTTGCCATCTCCCAGTTGGCGCATTGACACTGTGGCCGAGATAGTGCTAAAATGTCACTTAGTTTGTTGGGCATATAGTATACTTGGTTCGGCGCACTTCTCTGTCCTTGTCTGCGGAAACGTCGGTCCACTTGAATTCTGCTTGACCTCCACGAGTACCTCCACGAATAGGCTCAAACATTGACAGGACCAAGGTTACTTTCAATCTCCGAACACATCTCCGACCCAAACACCTGCCCTGATATCTAGATACGGGTTGTGCATGTGTGATCCGCATGATTGCGGGATGCCAACAACTGCCATCTAGTTGACGCCATTGGGAAGGTTGGCAAGGTTCAGCCCTTGTTGTCGTGCGGTGTGGACGGCGGTGGCCTGTCTTTCCGCACCGGGCCAAGTCTTTGTCCTCGTTAATATGATCTCAGCCACCATCTTCTCCTGCCACTGGCAATTGCCAGAACCAGAACGACGTTGCTTTGTGGACTCGCTCGACGCGCCACTTTATCCCCAATTTGCATTTATTGCGGCTTACAGTTAAACAGTTAGACTGGCGTGTTCACCTTTAGGGGATGAATTTCAGCTAATAGTTGTGGTTCTCGGGCCGGTCGAGATTGCGCGTGCACTTCCAGCTCGCCGCGGTCAGAATCGTGGCCTTGGATGATTTTGGCAGTGGGAGTACCGCCATTATGAATGGTGCTCGTCTCGTTCGTTGGTGGCCGCAGTTCGTCCAAGTAGAAAGACGATTGGGCATACATGCGTAGTGCCGCTTCTCGAGAATTATTATTTTTTCTAATTTCAGAGAACTCCGGCTAGAACACTTCTTATACTCCTCCCGCCATGACCCTTTCCGCTGCATCAGAACTTCTGGGTCAGGCGACCTATGGACTGGACGCTTACTTGGAGAAGTCTGGCAGAAACGGCGGAAACTGCGAGCCTACTCGCGACCGCTCAGTCTCGTGCACTTATCACACTTCTACCCGGTCAATCTGGTGGTCTGAATCACTTCCTCGACCATGGTATTCCCCCGTGGTCTCGAACGAGCATTGACACGCCTCAAAGATAAATCATTGCGCCTGGCCATTAATATAACGATCGCACCCATGGCACACGGCACTTGCGTCCACCTAATCGCCGGAGGTAACGATACGAGGTCATCAGGCTGGACAAAGACAAAGGGACAGTGCGTATACGCATCTGACTCGCCTACTGAACCTCGTTAGGACAATGTTAGTTGGGTATCCTCAGGTGACTTGCCCGTTCACGGATTCGATCAAGCGGGTCGGATAACCCCCTTATCCAGGTACAAACAAACCACGCCATGTCTGCCGAATTATCCGACGCGCCAGAACGAGAACCACAAAGAGAACGCTCCTTACGACGCATCTCCTGTTTTAAAAGACGTTATGGGTGGCCAACTACACTGCGAGCACGGCTGCCACGTCGACCATGCATTGTTTTCGTGTTCCGTATTTAATGGTATTTTTTTCAATATCACGCGCGTTTATTTTGTTGATTCTTACGTGGGCGCACGGGCCCGCGTGGCAAACGAAACGGGGTTTGGCTGCAAGTGGAAATAGCCGAACACCCAAGTTGGCGTGCTCCTCAACCTTTCCTTTTATCTGTCGCGCAACACTTCATTGCAACATTCCCTTCCCTCCTCATCCCTACTCCTGATGAGCAAAAAGGCACCTAAAAACAACGAACCAGAGACGAATTATGCAGAACGCGATATCGTTCTAGCTAAAGTACGCGGCTATCCTCCGTGGCCTGGCATGGTCCGTCGCGTCCTCTTTTCGCCTCTATGATCCTTTCTTCATCCTCTTTTTCGCTTCTATAGGTGGTAAACCCCGACAATGTTCCATCCGGCGTCGCCAAGGAGCGTCCAGCTGGTAAGAAGACGGTGTTCCACTGTGTCAGGTTTTTCCCTGCTGGTGACTTGTGCGTCTCCATCTTCTTCACTCATTGTCGGGATAATTGACATCGTTTCCACACAGTGCGTGGCTCGTATCAAAGGATATATCAAGACTGAAGGAGCACGAGATCCGTGCATACATCAGCGAGCCACACAAGAAAAATGCAGACCTTTTGACTGGTTACAGAATCGCTCTTGATCCCGTAAGCTGGGAGAAGGAACTCGCGAACTTGGAGATGGCAGCCACAGAACAAGAAGACAACGCACGGGTCGACCAACTCGAGACCGAGAATGAGGATGAGGAAACAAAGAAACCTACAAAGTCGAAGAAGCGTAAGCGGGATACTGAAGCACCTTCTGCCAAGACTAAAGCTAAGCCAAAATCAAAAGGCGAGAGAAAGGCGGTTCCTGGGAGGAAGAAAAACGGAGCCAAGTCTAAGGAGATGATCGAATCTGAGGATGATGGAGACCAGGAGGCTGAGGCTGAAGGTGAAGACGAGGATGCTGGCACGAGCGCTAAAGCTGCACCACCCCCTTCTAAGAAGCCGAAACGGGAGAAAGAGGAAGAAGTTGATGGTACGACATTACATATTGACTTTTTTTTTGGCCCTTTGCTGACCATAGTTCTACTCCAGCTAACTTGGAAGCAGATCCTGAAGCTCGCAAAGTAAGAGAGTGGCGACACAGGTTACAAAAGGCATTGTTGGGCAGCAAGGGTGCTCCATCTGATGAAGTGAGTCATCCATGCCGCGCAGATTGCCGTCTCTGACGCAACGTGTACAGGATATGCCTGCTCTGGATCAGTTATTCACGACAGTAGAACACTATGAGCATCCAAATCTCATCAACTTCCTCTCGGTGTGTCTGTGGCCTCGCGCGTGCGGCTTTTCTCTCGTTGATTGAAATTTTCATGCGTAGTTTTCTAAAATCGGCAAGGTTATGCGACACATTGCGGCGTTAACGCCAGACAGGGTGCCTCGCGACGAAGAATTTAAGTTCCGAGCAAGAGCGAAAGCCTTGGTGGACAAGTGGCATGCTATACTGGGTGCCAACAAGCCAACGGAGAATGGGGGTGAAACAACTACTAACGGTGCGCCAACAGATGGCGCTCCGGACGCAACCGAAACCAAGACAGCTTTATCCCCAGGCCAGAACGCTATTTCGGCTATCTCAGCTGCAGACATGACTGTCTCGGAAGCATGAACCTGCTGTGTTATCCCTTTTGTTAATAACTTGCCTCCTCCTAATTTTGGTCTTTTCGTGACCCGGCCGTGCGACGGCTTACTGGGCTGTATCAGTCAAACACACATACGACGTTTGGCATCATTATGCTGTGTGCCATTTCTGTGCCTTGAACAAACCTTTGCTACTGCGTTGTACATGTTGTCGTGATCAAATTGCAAGTTGCTCATATTCCCCTAGCTGACCTGTACATACTGCAGGAAGGACAAATACATTCTATTCCAAGTTGCAATTGTATCGGGTAACACATTCGGACGATCTGGTGGAGCGACACGATGGATCCTACTCGCGAACTGGTTCGTAACGGTTCGCTATAAAAAGCAACGCTCTCTCCCGAGTAACCTGGGGGATTCAGCTGACTGGGGGCATCTAACACTGCCCCAATCAAGATGGCCATTTCATTACTCTCATCGCTTTCATAATCGCAGAACGGCCTCGCCGTGGCGGTGAAGCTGAGGATGCCTTTGGCCTACAATGAAACCTGCAAGGGCAAGGGACGCGATCAATTGGGTCGTCTCATTTCTTGGACACTACCGTCCGGAAGTCCCCGAGGTTATTGATCAAAGGCGCCGTCCGCTTACAAAAGAAGGACGCCTATACTTATCTACGAGGACACCACCACCTTGATAAGTTACCCCCATTCGTTTTCTTCTACGGTAAGAGTGCGGCTTTTCAAAGGAGTTTTCTGATCCATCTGACAGTGGCCCTTGATTTTGTGGTGCCACCACCATGTGTTTACTGGTTCGTGGGCTCTCTTATTGTCTCGACGGACTCCAATTAACCTGCCGGAGCGTCGTCTGCATTGGATCGTTACATTATTATTAGTACGTGACCCGCCGAGATGCCACGCGGACAAGATGGCAAGCTATCTCTCATCAGATGACTCCTTATCGGAATGGACCCACCCGTACTCGGACGAGATGACGACTTGGCGCTATTGCATGCTTTCACACCCTATGAATGGGTGCGAGTTTGATTCGATCTCGCGCTGGGGGAAGATCCCTGGTGTGATACGGTGAGAAGGACGAACGATCACGGCGGCGGGGAACTTGGGATCTGGGGACGATTGCTGTACGCTCCGATCGTCGGGTTCGTCGCCGTGACCAAGGATAAATGCTTGTACCTTGACCTGACTGGATGCCGAGGTGTTCGTTGTAGCGCCTACTACCAGATATGTGTGGACCCTGTGCAATTGCCCGAACGATGTTTAGCGTTGTCCTGGTGAAGCTGCGGGACGGAATGCAGCGAGCCCCGATCACTGGTATATACGTCAAACCTTGTTTCACTGCTTGGTCCAATTTTCAGTGTTTTTACAACCACAAGTTGGGGCCGTAGCAAATGTTTACAACTTTGTCTTGGTCTTAAGCTTAGGCCCTACCTCAACACCCTCCTCTTCTTCCATCACCTTTTCATAATCCCTGTACTTATAATACAGTTTGAATGACTCAGAGTTGGCGACCGTCCCGCTTGGGACAACATCTACCCGAGACAATTTGCTTCACAGCAACCTCGATTTTCTTACCATTTACCGTGTACTTTTGAAAGAAGAGGGAATGTCAGTTCCACCATGTCGCCCAGAAAACATCGTGACCCACGGGTATACTTCGAATATGCCTGCAGGTTCGTGGATCCTGCTCAAGCCCTCCCGGATCACGCTCCGGATTCTCCCCCTCAACACCTTCCCTAGTGTTCTTTCGTACCCTTCCCTCATCTTCAGAAACAGCAGCACTCTCTCATTGTCTTCGCCTCTTCTCCGTTGTCCCACGCACAGGGCATCTTTGATCCCCTCGAGTCCGGCTGTCTCACCATCAACAAGCTTATAAATCTCCGCACTTCCAAATCGAACACCGCTGGGATTGAGGACCCCATCGCTTCGTCCTAGAAAGACGAATCCGCCTGTGGTAGGGTTACGGACAACAAAATCACCTTGTCGCCATACTGGAATGCCGTCGTGACCCAGGTGGGAAAGAGCGGAAGTA
>JBBPMK010000062.1:68414-86829 GCA_038090295.1 Boletus semigastroideus | reverse complement strand
CAATGATGTCATCATGAAGTCATGGTCTGGACTCATGTCACGTGACCGTGAAAAAGAAGTGGAAAAGAAACGGTCATGTGTGGGGTTCGAACCGTCGACTTGAACTAGGATAGGGAAAGTGTACGAAATGTAGTGAAAGTGGGATAGGTTCGTAACATACTCCCTTAGTTCTTCATCCACCCCTTTAAGCAACCTTAGTGCTAGACCCTTAAGTGTGGTCACAGGCTGGTTGTTTCAATCTCCATGTGAGTGCACCAGTGATAACACAAGTCTGGACTGCAGCTAATGTATTTCATAGAGGTCCTCTTCTGTTTAGATGCCAGATTGTCCCCCATATGGATGGGATGGATGCCAAAAAGTTGGCAAGGCTCATTGCTGCCAGCTCCCCTTGACATGTGTGGGTTCCTGTCTCAGAACATTGTAAGAATGTGATGCTAGACAGAGGATAAATACTGTACTAGGTAAGTAAGGAATGAATGTAAGAAGTGGGATAATAGCTTACCTCCAGTCAAGTGGTACAAGACTGGAGGAAAGGTGAACAAACAGACATGTTGAGTATACATGATGTCTGTAAAAGGAAGTGTAGGAAAAAATGGTAGTAAATAATTATCTACTTCCTCTTGTCACTAGACTTCCAAGTACATCTTCTTGCATGGAGGTCTGGATCTCCAACAAACATCAATGGGCTCATCCAAGTCTCCAAGAGCTTATAGGCTGAGTTGCCTTTTATTTCAAGCTATAAATGGTTCCATGAAATTTTGCTGTATATGCAAGATGTCAAATACTGTTGCCATGATACCTTACCTAAATCATTGAGCATGATGAAGCAGCCCAGGACTGCTTAGGCATAACTTCAGACAGGAGTCTGATTGAGACCAAACCCTGCTGATGGCCAACCATCAATCATAACATTTGCACCACTTCATCAGTCCACTTTGTCACTTTTCAGAAAACTCGTTATTCTACACAACAACTCCCTTGCCCACTGGGCGATATTGTTTATGTAGCAAATTTTAGAGTGCTGCAAACTTGAACGGGCCGATTTAAATGAAAAATGAACGAAATCGTCGATTGCTGCTTGTCACAGTCAAGTGTCACATGCCGACCACTGCCAAAGCTGGGTTTGAAGCTGTTTGGATCGTGCCGACTCGCTCTAGATGGCACCGCTGCTTCTTCGCCTGGTCAAATGGTCAAAGCAGCGATCCACGGAGGAAGCAGTGAGCCAAACATACAAAGGATAAGAAATGCAATTCAGGCCTTACAAATGGCTTTACTCAGTTCAGTCGCTGCTCAGTGCTGCTATAGCACAAAGCGGAGTTCATATATATTCTGTGACGTTGGTGTGACCGACGAAGTCATTGTGCCTTGTGCCTCATAGCAACCGTGACAACCGTGATCTGGCCTTTGGTGCGGCGTCTTGACGTAAAATACTTTATACAGTTGACTCCTCCCTCATTGTAACACATACCTGTGATAACCTGACAGCCTCCCGTAATCCATAGCATTTCTGGTTTCCCAAACACCTCTCGCTCACTATACACCACATAATCTCAAGATAACCCATTCTCCCTAATACCCCATAGTTTTGGGCTCTCCCGAGAGGCACCAGAGGGAGTGGACTGTATGAGCCCACGGGCGGACGTATTCGCTGCTGCATCATGACAAGTAACATAACACTCGCTTGCGATAACGTCGACTGCCTGAATGGCTGTGATTCGTACCCCCATTACCCCCAGTTAAAATGGCAAGTTCATCAACGTATTTTTCGTTATTGCCACCACCCACGCAATGCATACCTGGGTGACTACGAGCTCCCTGGCGTTCGCCGGGTGCTTTGCAATTTTCTATCTTGCACGACGAGCTCGCAGGAGTGAAACTCCTTACCCATTACCCCCGGGACCCCCCGGTTTACCAGTGATTGGCTGCGTTGTGGGCGTCGACAAAGATGCCCCATGGTTGACATATGCCAACTGGGCCAAGACATACGGTTACGTTTCCAAATCCCAGATTCGTATTTTTCTCTATCTCAGTTGATGTTCGTATATGCGATCTAGTTCATGCTCGAATGCTGGGGAGAGATATCTTTATAATTAATTCAGAGAAGATCGCCAAGGACCTGCTCGAGAACCGATCCAGAAATTATTCAGACAGGCCATCCTCCATGGTCGCTCATTTGTGAGTTCGTCGAAATTTTTATCACGTTGACCGCAACTCACTTTTTCAGGTGGGGGATTGGTTTAATTCAGTTTTCCTTCCCTATGGCGGTCGATGGCGACTTCATAGACGTTTTTTTCATCAAACATTCAGACTCGATGCGGCACACAGATTTCTGCCCTATCAACATCCTGCAGCATGTTATCTCCTCCGACGATTGCTAGAAACGCCCGAAATTTTTGATGGTCACATTATCGAGTAAGTGGAGACAGTGAACATTTAATGATCGATGCAATTCATTTTCATGAAGATACAATGCATCCATCATCATGAGCAGCACGTACGACTATGATCCACTCTCTCGCAAGGGTAATCTCGTCGACATGGTGGTAAATGTTTTGACAGTTGTCGTACCTGCTCTGCGTCCCGAAATAGATGCTATGCTGAATGCCCTCCCGTGGAGTGAGTGGTTTCCATTCCCTGCTCTGCTTGACGTTCCAGTTAACGTGTTTTAAGTGCGTTATCTTCCGTCTTGGCTCCCGGGCATGTCGTTCAAGAAGGAAATGGCAGTTGCAAATGCATATTCGAAGCAATATTTGGACAGACAGGTCGTTTGAGTACTCACTTCGTGAAGCGGTAATAATCCTTCACTCAGCGGATGTACGCGTTAATGAAATATTACATGTCCAGAGTGGTAGTGTTGCACCGTCCATGATACGCGATGCATTCCGACAATCGGAGGAGCAGGGGACTTTACCCAAACTTGAAGATCCGTGGATGCAAGCGCTCAAAGAAGCAGCTGGGACCGCGATTTTGGGTAAGCTGTTCGGATGCCTTGCGAGGTATATATTAATGACATAATGGCTAGGTGGAATAGGAACTGTGTGTGGCACGACGACGTTGATATAGGTGTTCTTAATTGCTGACCAAATGGAACAGTCCAGTGCACTCCTGTCGACCTTTTTTTTTTATTGATGGTGATGAACCCTACAGCTCAGGAAAGAGCTCAAGCACAGATCGATGATATGGTGGGCCGAGATAGGCTTCCGGGGATGAACGATCGACCCTTGTTACCGTACGTTGACGCGATTTTTCGGGAAACGGTCAGATACAACCCTATCGCTCCTCTCTGTGAGCGATGACCTTGTCTTGTTAATGCACACTCCTCATTTCTGGAATGACGTAGCGATTCCCCATGTTGCTTCAGAGGACGACGTGTACGGTGGTTTCCGTATACCAAAGGGTAAATATAATATATTAGCAGACTACTTAGTGAGCAGTCACCGACACCGACTTTAGGTGCCATATTATTGGCGAATGCCTGGTTCGTGTTTCCGCATCCTCGATAACTGCACATTGTCGATGACCTGTTTGCTAGGTCAATGGCACACGATGAATCCAAGTACCCCAATCCATATTCATTCGTCCCCGAGCGATTCCTCAATGACGACGGCTCTCTCAAGCTTGACGAAACAGAACACATCAATTTTGGATTCGGTCGACGGATATGTGTCGGGAGACACTTTGCAGACACGTCCGTGTGGATGGTGATTGCCAAGGTATTGGCGGTATTCAAGATCCTTAAGCCTCTGGACGAGGATGGGGTAGAGATCCCTATGGAACCGAAAATTTCAAACGGCATCACCTCGTGAGTGTCGTTTTGTAACCCCAGTCTGGACTGGTACCGACGTGTTTCATAGACGCCCTCTTCCGTTTAGGTGCCGGATCGTCCCTCGGGCGGATGGGATGGACGCCAAAAAGTTGGCACGGCTCATTGCTGCCAGCTCCCCTTGACGTGGTTTGCATTGTGTGAGTTCCTCTGTTGCAGGACGTCGATGGACTCATTACGGTCCCCAGGAACTTAGGTTGAGTTGTTTTTTATTTCGAGCTATGTAATGGTCCTAAGGAATTTCACTGTATGCATGATATTCCTGTTGCCATGATACCCCAAATTGTACCTGTTGGGGTGATGAAGAGGCTGGTCAGCCTACTGAGGCGTAACTTGAAAGCTTTGGTCACTTGGGCTATCTCGCGCGTATGGTGGTCATCTCTTCTACCCCAAGTACCAACCAGCCTCTCCCAAGCTGGATGTTGAATATACTTACTTATGCCCCAAGTATCTTGGTCCATACCTTGCCCAACTTTGAGCGGGCCAGATATTCTATCGTAACATCTCTCGGCGTCGGACCCCGCGCGCTTGCCAATTCTGACAAAAACTTTTATACAATCCTCACTTCAACGACCCGGAGGCGTAGTAGGGGAGAAATATAAAACAAGTTACTTGAAGTACACGATGAGAGTCAGAGATGTTTCAGCTAATCCGCTGTAACGCGAGCAAGAATTTGAGCTACAAAAGACGACTATCAATGTGCACGGGACCGATCTCCGATGTCGTCTTCTGTGGCAACAGCGACATCCACCTCGTCTTCTTAATCTCGGGGCCCTTCTTACCAAAATACCTTTCGCTTTCGAAGCTCCAGTCATCGTTCGCCCCCACCCAGTGACTTACGCCATCACAATATGCCTTGACCTGTGAGTTCAACGGCTCCTCCCATTCAGGAAGGGCCGCGAAGGCGGCGTGAAACCTTTCCCTGGTTTCGAGCATAAAGGCTTGGATCCATAGCATGGCACCATTCACGTCTGTTTTGTATTCATGCATGACGCACGTGATTATGTTGTGAAGGTCATCTCCGCGCAGTCGCTCGAGATTGTAGGAAAGGAGGTCCTTTGAAGCTGTCGCGTCAGCATGCTGAGTACCGTTTTCTCTTGCCCAATATCACCCACGTTATTAAAAGTGATCAGATCAAGCGATGCGAGAACCACCTCCTGGATAGCAGGGTGCTCCATGACTTCGTCAGGGATGTCAAGGTTGAACTCGACCATCGCGAATGATGCTTTAACTCCACCGGTATGACGTCGTGCTTGGATGTAGGTCTGAACATCAAGGATGTGGCGGTCTTCCTTGTCAATTATCTCCTGCACGACCTCCTCTAGGTACTCGTCCATGGCCTGGATTAACCTCTTCTGTGAACCCTTGCTTGCACTGTGCATGCCCCGTTCCCAGAATCTAAAGTCATCAAGTGATCAGCATCGTAAATTCCGTCCAACACAGTTCAAGTTGTCGATATACTTACTGGCGCGCTATTTCTCCGCCGATCCATTCTCCTTTCGGACGTGGCTTGTAAGGATTCTGTAACGCGTCCATGATTGCATCCCTTTGCATACGAACTTGCGAGGGCGTGGATCTATCAGAATACTCGTCGAATGTCCAGACCAAATGCTTCAGATCACAAGCAGCTCTAACATGCTCTGAATGAAAGTGTAGTTAGCGACAAAAAAGATCATATATCTGCAACAATGCTACCTTTTCTTGCCGTAGGAAAAGCCAAACATGCAAAGAGACCTACCACATGAAATGAGTATGAGAACAGGAACACAATAAAACATACTTGCAGAAATTGCCGCGATTGTAAGCGTCCTGTGCTTTGGGGCTGAAGGCTTTGAAGCTCATGATCCATTCGTCAGCCTCCTTCTTGACCACGGCGTAATGCGGATTCATGCGACGTGGCCATGGCCATTTAGTGAGGGGGTTCGGGATGTAAACCCTAGCGGGTATGTCACATCTGTCGACGATGGGTGGCTTTTCCAGATCCGCGGATTTGTTGGTGACACTCTTGTGTTCCAAATTCCGGGTAACACGACCAGAAATATTGAACTTGGAGAGGGAGAAGTGGAAGAGAAAGCCTATGAATAAACTGAGTGAAATAAGAAGATAAGTTTCCATCTTGTTGGTGAATCCATTCCATGGCATACTGGCCTTATATCTGTTGAATCAAGCGCATAACGGCCAACTTACGATCTTCGATCAGAAGGTAGCCGGTTTTTGATAACAAAATTTTCCTAATTGAGGCTAGTGAAACGTCGGGGGGGGGATTCGGCCAAGACCATGTAGGCACCAGGGCGAATAAGAAATAACAAATGAGTTTGGAGAACGAACCATGAATCAAATTATCTCATGGGTGTCTGGCTCTCTGTGACGGTTGCTAATCGGGACTAGCTAAAGGTCACACAGAGAAGAGTCACACAGAGTAAAGCCTCTAGTATGACTGACGATACAGGTCGAGAGGTACGAACGAGTGATAAGGGCCTTAGGGCCAAGGGTACCGAGTAAAGGGCTCGTACATCCGCAAACATAGCCGAACCCGCGGTCGGCCTCTGGTCGCCGCACCCGGACTAGCGTTAATGAAACCATAGCCGATAGTGTGAGTTACAGCCATCTCTGGGTTTAGCACGAAATTTGAAAAGATTTATTCATGTATCACAAGTAATCTACGTGTGATGCCAATGAGCTACTAGTTCTAAACCTCAGCGGCGCAGATTGTTTTCGACGTTTTCTAGACACAATGCTAAGATTAAAAGTCAGCCGACCTTAAGCGTTCAGTTCCTGCGTTTTGCAGATGTAGCACGTCAGTACCGTAGAGATGAAACAGGGGAAATAAGGAGAATGGGTGATCAAACGTGTGTCGGCTGAACGGGTTCGGTCGACGGAAAACGAAAGAATATTCTGGAAACTAGTCGAGCGATAGCTCGTTGGTGTGATCGCTACACTCTCCCTTGGCGTCTTCATCTCCAACTTCGGTGTTGGGATCGCACCTGTCAATGTGCTCCCCCGCTGCGGGTTGGCAACGCGCGCTCGTCCATGGTCACAATCTGGATTCGAGGTCTTATCACAACATCAACGGTGTTACGGTCGTGACGGGTCGTCCCAACAAACGCATCCAACACATCCGCGGGGCCACGTATTCATCATAGCCAGAGAAACACAGCCAGGAGAATTCACATACACCACAAACTCCACTGTTCTGAGTAGGGTGCCAGGAGTGAAGGTTTGACCAGGCTGTGGAAGCTCAAGCTTGTCAACTGCCACTGGTCCAGATGTTGATACGGTCGACACCCTCCTAACAGATACCAGGGTATAACCCGTATTCCTCATAGGCCATACCTTTTTGGATTTCCCAAGTTGGTTTGCAGTAATTTTGTAATCATAACCCATAGGCCATAACCCATGAATATTATTGACAATCATAACCTACATAGGGTCGGATAATAGCACAGCCGCACCGAAATAGGAAAATATATTATACAATCTGTAATTGTCAACGTCTCAACATGGCAGGAATATCAACTTCTTTCATAATGAAACCTGTTGAGATTCTAAAAAAAGGGTTCGACAAAACTTCGACAGCAGATACAAGGACGGAAAACCACACTCGAGACTGAATTGAAGTGTATTGGATAAACTTGAGGCAACTGGCGTGCTTCAGCGCTCGAACTGGATGGCCGTCGCAGAACTTCTAAATCCGGTTGTTGAGACACAATATTTTCGATGCGACAGATGAGGACATCTTCAAGTCTGTAATGGATGCAAAGAAGATGGCGATGCTAGTGATGATGTGTCCACACCTCTCCTGATGCGTTGTGAAGCCCTCCAGGCCACATTGGATTTGCGGGACTATGTTGGGATGATGGACAACTCATTTTCCCGCACGCTGGTGACAATGTTGGGTTCGTTTGGACATCAAACTCATGCAGCCGAGATGCAGGGCATGAGGGCTACAAAAATGACTGATTATTTTCCTCGTAAATAGCTTCATAGTAACTACATGGCAATACTACTGGTGCTGAAAGTTCACAATTGTGAGTTTTGTGTGCTCGGTAGGGGCCTCTCAAACACCCCTAACCCATATACCTCTGACACTATCCCAAGAGGTATTGTATTATCTGTTAGGAGGGTGTCGACTGTATAGCTGGATTGGCCGTAGAGCTGACTCACCAAGTTAGGAGTGAGACTGGGGCACATCAATATTGTGAGGTGAAAATTATGGCATATTGCATAGTCAAATAATTGTCACTCGAATAGGCAATCTCAACGAGTCTCAGACAGATGTTAGCCTGGATGCTGCAACTGAGGACCAGGCAGAGGAAATTGAGCTACTCATCAATGGGCTAGACATTGACAAGGCACTTCTGGCAGGAACTCTTCGGGATCGAGAAGCCAACTCAGAGGATCTGCAGGTGACAGGCCAGCAAGACGCCAGTGCCTTGACACATCATCTGCTTAAGCAGCCAGCTGTGCCTTCCCGGGCCACTCCCTTGCAAAAACTTCGGTCTCTCGTCCGAATCCCCCACCACTATTCGAATTTGATTCGTCGTGCTAAGTACGGCTATGCTACTCCCGTTACCGCGCTCCCGCTCGACGTCCCCGAGCCTTCCCTTTGATACCCCTTCCAATGGGGTCCCGGCAGCCACGCACCCAATCCGGTCGTGCCCAAAAAAGTCGAAGCTTACCCAACGCTGTGCGGGCTCGTGGCTTTCACCGAGCGCATCGACTAGCAGAGCATAAACAAGGCACTATGCCAGAGGGTCACCATGTTCGTGTTCCTGAGAACGAGATGCCCGGCTCTACTGACCTTCAAATTGCCGAGTGGACCCGAAGTTGAACCGAAGCGGGTGACTTCTTCCGGCCGGTCTTTCCCGACAACTAGATTGGTTCTGGCAAAGAAAACACCGAGTACCAATCTTTGGATACCAAGAGCCTCCAGAAAATCCTGGATTCGGGTCTTATCACAACATCAACGGTGTTACGGTCGTGACGGGTCGCCCAACAAACGCATCCAACACATCCGCGGGGCCACGTATTCATCATAATGAAAGCCCCTAAATTATGCAATGGTGCCATAACACCGCTACTTCGGCTGCCTGAATGGGTGTGCCTCGTCGCCCCCATTTCCCCCACTTAAAATGGCCTTATCTCTATGTTTGTTGCAACCACCCACCCAATGCATACCTGGGTCACTACGAGTTCCCTGACGCTCGGATGCTTTGCAATTCTCTATCTTGCACGACGAAGTCGCAGGAGCGAAACTCTTTGCCTGTTGCCCCCGGGACCTCCCGGCTTACCATGGATTGGTTGCGTTATGGATGTCGACCAACATGCTCCATGGTTGACATACGCCAACTGGGCCAGGATGTACGGTAAGTTCTCAAATTCTCGACACATGTTTTTCTCTTTATTGATGGCATAGGCGATCTGGTTCATGCTCCAATGCTGGGGAGAGATATCTTTATAATTAATTCAGAGAAGATCGCCAAGGACCTCCTCGAGAATCGGTCCAGAAATTATTCAGACAGGCCATACTCCATGGCCGCTCATTTGTGAGTTCATCGAGATTTTTGTCGTGTTAATCCCAACTCACTTTTTCAGGGCCGGAATTGGGTTTAATTCAATTTTCCTTCCCTATGGCGATCGATGGCGACTTCACAGACGTTTCTTTCATCAAACATTCAGACTCGAAGCAGCACCCAGATTTTTGCCCTACCAACATCGTGCAGCATGTCATCTCCTACAACGATTGCTTGAAACGCCCGAAAAATTTGATGATCACCTTATAGAGTAAGTAGAGACAGAGAACATTTAAAGATTGATCAACTCATTTTCTGAAGATACAATGCATCCACCATCATGAGCAGCACGTACGACTATGACCCACTCTCTCGCAAAGATGATCTCGTCGATATGGTAACAAATATTTTGACAGTTGTCGTACCTGCTCTGCGTCCCGAAATAGATGCTATGCTGAGCGCCCTCCCGTGGCGTGAGTGATTTCCATTCCCTGCTCTGCTTGTTGTGACGCTTGATATATTTCAAGTGATTTATCTCCCATCATGGCTCCCGGGCATGTCGTTCAAGAAGGAAATGGCGACTGCAAATGCATGCGCGAAGCAATATCTGGACCGGTCGTTTGAGTACTCACTTCACGAGGCGGTAATAATCCTTCACTCACCGGCTGCGCACGTTAATGAAGAATTACTGTCCAGAGCGATAGCGTTGCACCGTCCATGGTGCACGATGCATTGCGGCATTCGGCAGAACAGGGGGATTTACCCAAACTTGAAGATCTGTGGATGCAAGCACTCAAAGAAGCAGCTGGGACCGCAATTTTGGGTAGGTTGTTTGGATGTCTGGCGAGGTCCATACTAATGTTATGTTGGTTAGCTGGAACAGAAACTGTGTGTGGCAGGACGACGTTGATATAGGTGTTCCTAACTGCTAACCAAATGGAACAGTCCAGTTCACTCTTATGGACCTTCTTTTTAATGATGGTGATGAACCCTGCAGCTCAGGAAAGAGCTCAAGCACAAATTGATGATGTAGTGGGCCGAGATAGACTTCCAGGGATGGACGATCGACCCTTGTTACCCTACCTTGATGCCATTTTTCGCGAAACGGTCAGATACAACCCCGTCGCTCCTCTCTGTGAGCGATGACCTCGCCATGTTAATGCACACTGCTTATTTCTGGAATGACGTAGCGGTTCCTCATGTTGCACTAGAGGATGACATGTATGATGGCTTCCATATACCAAAGGGTAAATTTTAGCGAACCGCTTAATGACAGTCACTGACACCGACTTCAGGTGCCATATTCTTGGTGAATCTCTGGTTCGTCTCTCTGCGTTCTCGATAACTGCACACCTCTGATGACCTTTTTGCTAGGTCATTGGCACACGACGAATCTAGGTACCCTAACCCACACGCGTTCGTCCCCGAGCGATTCCTCAACGATGATGGCTCTCTCAAGCCCGACGACACAGAACACATCACGTATGGGTTTGGTCGACGGATATGTGTCGGGAGATACTTTGCGGACACGTCCGTGTGGGCGGTGATCGCCAAGGTATTGGCGGTATTCAAGATCCTTAAGCCATTGGACGAGAAC
The DNA here is from genome assembly GCA_038090295.1 of Boletus semigastroideus. NCBI lineage: Eukaryota > Fungi > Basidiomycota > Agaricomycetes > Boletales > Boletaceae > Boletus > Boletus semigastroideus. Next base: position 75,896 of record JBBPMK010000062.1, on the reverse strand, counting down.
GGAGTGGAGATCCCTGTGGAACCGAAGTTTTCAAACGGTATCACCTCGTGAGTGTTGTTTTGTACCAGTGGTAACTGATGTCTGGTTGCTGACGTGTTTAATTTCATAGACATCCTCTTCCGTTTAGGTGCCGGATCGTCCCCCGGGTGGATGGGATGGATGCTGGAAGATTGGCGCAGCTCATCGCTGCCAGTTCCCATTGACGCGGTTTGTATTGTGTACGTTGTGCACAACTAGTGAGACATATGCACTCCCCCTAGCAGTTTATTCAAGTTTCCCGAGTTTCAGTGGAAGACCATAAGTGTGACGCGCATTTGGCCCACAGATGGCAAATTGAAGGTCAGTAGAGCTTGCATCGCGTTCTCAGGGACATGAACATGACATGACCCTCGGGCGCGGTGCATTGTTCATACTCTAGTGGACGCGCACACCGATTGGCAACAGAAGATAGAATCATTAAGCACGTCTCTGCAAACGACATGCAGAAGCCCGCCATATATGTTCTAGGCTCCGTCATATGACAAAACGTACTACTTACACCCCTCCACCTACGTCCGCGGGGAGGTCACCGTCCCTCTCCGACGCCAACGCGTCCCCCCAGTGACGTACTTCGGGGTGTCGCAAGTGCGGCAGGCTGCTGTCAAAGAAGCCCTGTAGATTTTCCCGCTCTCGTGCGTGTGCTTTTTCGTACTCGCGGGCTTGTGCACGGGAACAGGGTGTGAAAAAGAGAAAGGGACAGAAATGGATATGTCAGCTTTGGAGGGAAGCTTGGTGTTGGACATTACCCTGGAGGGCCATCTCGAGCCTGTCGAGATCTGAAAGGGCATCGTTGCAAGAGTCAGAACGAGCATACTCTCGAGAGTACGAAGAAATACGTGCCTTTGACGAACTTGGCTTCGGGGGTCACGCCATGTTCATATTCCTGAAAACATGATGGCTGCTAGGATGACGGCATACAAGGTCTTCACGAACCTTCCATAATGCTTTGATGCGAAGCGCTGCTGGACTTGCGTGCAGCATATCATACACAAAGTTGTGCATGGCCTCCTGGTTGGTGTGCGGGTTCTGTTTATGCGCATACATGGAGGTAGCAGATCGGACCTACCGTTTCGAGCCGTCTTTTTTCTTCCTTGGAGATTCCCTCGCGTGGGGTGATGTCCCCAACTGTATCCACGCCGAGTAAAGAGGATGTAAGTTTTCGGTCTCGCCGAGCAAGAGCACATTCACCGTGTGCCTCTGCAAGATCGTGCACGACGCACATCATCACGCATCTATCGTATCGTACACGGGGTCAATATATGACACAAAATCAGACGAAATACTGACTTGGAGACGTCGAGCGTCGCGTCGGACGTACACATGGCCAAGATCGCCATGCGGTACATGTGGTCCGAGATGCTGTGGCCGACATGAGCACGAACAGATAGGTCACAAGATACATGTACCTCTCTGGGTTCGGAACCTGGGGAAAATGTCAGCGAAGCATGAGTTTGTCAGTCGGCTTACATTATGGTCGATCCATCCCGTGCGTTTTTGTGTCTGTTGGTGTATAAGGAAACGCACACAGTGCGACAGACGTGGGTACCTTGAGTCTCTCTAAGACGTGAAAAAACGCGAGTCTGTCAGTGTCCTCGTCCCCGGACGCGACGTAGAGCGAGGGAAATGTGCGTTTGGTGGTGGACATCCGAGTCGGACAAGAGCAAGATGATCTCCGATATCCGATTCCGATAGATAAGATAATACATGTCATGATACTTTTGTGGACGAAACGGCCGCTGCCCTGCGTCTCTTTGTGCCCCGTCTTATCTCGATTAAATCAGCATCTATCTCGGCGTCTTTACACTGTCCAAGGAATGCCAGACTCTTGCCCAGGCCACCAACACCAACCATGCCTTGGTGCATACCACCGCCCTTGTTGCGTCTCCGGTTGCCATTGTTTGGCCCACTACCGGCGCCTGATGTAGCGTGGCCGTTGGGAAGGGTAACAGACGTGAGCGGGAACGGGAATGGGGAGGGTATCTCATCGACCGAGAGGGAGTGTGGGTTCGTGAGGGGTCCAGAAGTCATCGGCGTCGCGCTCCCGTTTCCGAGACCATGCGTGCCGTGGTTGACTGGGGTTGGAGGTGGCGAATTGCAGAGCTTGTTGCGCAGTTTACGGGTGATGTGAGCGCGCGTCTGGGAATCGAGAGAGACATCTGGATGAAACGGATCGTCACAGGCCGACGGGGATGAAAATGTGAGGACGAACCGTTTACGGCACCTTCGCCTTCCTTTTCCTCCCTGGCTCTGCGTCGTCGTTCTTCGATCCCCTCGAGAAGGCGTTCGCGAACGCGATCCCGCCCCTTTCGCCACTCCTCCTCGACACGCTCGCGCTCCTCATCGTAGGCCGTCTCTATCGCCGCACGGCCGTGCTTTTCCTCGAACGCAAGCTGAGTGAGCATGGCCGAACGCTCGAGCGACAAGGGGTACATGCGGAGGTTGTACATCGGGTATGTCTCTGGGCGGGATGCGAGCTGTATGGCGGCACTGTGGAGGGCAGAGATGTTTTCAGTAAACTGTCTGCCTCTGGGTGGCCGTGTGAGAAGAGCCCCAGCGAGAGGGAGAAACAAGGACGAACTCGTCTCTGCGATCGATCATTTCTTTTCCTACTTTTCCTGACAAGTCTTTGCGTTTCTTATCTCTCTTTGGGTCATCTGGGTTGGGTGGTGACTACGATGGGCAATTGACCAACGTTGGTCGGAGAGCACGCACTACTTGGACCAGGGACTGGTTGATGGTGAACGTGTACTACGTCTGGGCGTGCGTTGTGCGTAGAAGCGTAGGGTAGAGCGAACACGCCGGGCTGAGGGGGCATCGGAGGAAGGCTGGGACTCGCGGCGGGAGAGGGACCAAAGACAACTCCGCCAAATTAGGAAATCGGCGACTACTTCCGATCATGACGATGATCACGTGGCTTGTGTAGTTCTGCTGTTCGTCCCAGGCAAAATCATCTCAGACCATCAACGGCGTCAGGACCTAAGTCGCAACGCCCACCTAGGACAAAGCGATCCTCTTCTTACCTGACGTCTTTGGTACGGCTACAACGGTTGACTCGTACTCGTTGACGCACGGTGAGTACTCGCACACGGTTTGCTCGAAATGGGTTCACTTTGAAAGTAGACGACGTCCGCCCATAGCAATATATCGGCTGTCGGCTATTTGAACGGTGATTTCAATTTCACCTGACACGTTATTTAAACGGACCCGATCGCATGTACACATTGAACCGATCCGTGTCGTGGCCAATCTGCCAGCAACTTTGCCCTCGACGAGGTCACCCCGCGGTCATCATGATGGCGACTTTCGAGTTCTTCTTGAAGCATTTGCAAAGCTGTCACTCTCTGTATGTACAAGGATGAGATTTTGAATACTATGGACACAATGCAACCAGCGTCAAGGAGAACTGGCAGCAATCAGCAGAGCCAATCTTTCAGCATCTATCCCATCCACGATCTGGCACCTAAACGGAAGAGGGTGTCTGTGACACACGTCAGCACCAGTTCAAACCTGGGATGCCACTGGTACAAACGAGGTGATGCCGTTTGAAAGTCTCGGTTCCACAGGGATCTCTACCCCGTTCTCGTCTAGAGGCCTGAGTATCTTGAATACCGCCAATACCTTGGCGATCACCGCCCACACGGACGTGTCCGCAAAGTATCTCCCGACACATATCCGTCGACCAAACCCATACGTGATGTGTTCTGCGGCGTCGGGCTTGAGAGAGTCGTCATCGTTGAGGAATCGCTCGGGGATGAACGCATGTGGGCTGGGGTACCTGTGTTCATCGTGTGCCATCGACCTGGCAAACAGGTCATTTAGGATATTTTACAAAGAATGCAGAACATGAACCAGAGATTCGTCAAGATCATAGCACCTGAAGTCGACATCAGTAATTGCTCATTAAGTGGTTCGCTAATATTTACCCTTTGGAATGTAGAAACCACCATACATATCGTCCTCTGCAGCAACATGAGGAATCGCCATGTGATTCCAGAAATGAACAGTTGTGCGTTAATAAGGCAAGGTCATCGCTCACGGAGCGACGGGGTTGTATCTGACCGTTTCGCGAAAAATGGCATCAAGGTAGGGTAACGAGGGTCGATCGTCCATCCCTGGAAGTCTGTCTTGGCCCACTACATCATCAATCTGTGCCTGAGCTTTTTCCTGAGGTGCAGGGTTCACCACCATCATTAAGAAAAAGGTTCATAAGAGTGAACCGGACTGTTTCATCCAGTTAGCAATGAGGATCGTCTAAAAACGTCGTACCACAAACCGTTTCTGTTCCGGCTAACCAACACGACATTAGCATATACCTCGCAAAGCATCCGAACAACCTACCCAAAAACGCGGTTCCAGCTGCTTCTTTGAGTGCTTGCATCCACGAATCATTGGATAAAGTCCCCTGTTCTTCCGGATGCCGCAATGCATCGTGTATCATTGATGGTGTGATGCCCTCACTCTGGACATGTAATCTTTCATAAATGTGCGCGGCCCATTGAGTGAGGGAACATTACCGCCTTGTGAAGTGAGTACTCAAATGGCCGGTCAAGATATTGCTTCGCATATGCATTTGCAGCGGCCATTTCCTTCTTGAACGACATGCCCGGGAGCCATGATGGGAGATAAACCACTTGAATCGTATTAAGCGACGCATCGAGCGGAGCAGGAAATGGAAATAACTTACACCACGGGAAGGCGTTCAACATAGCGTCCCTGTCGGGACGCAGAGCAGGTATGACAACTGTCAAAATATTTACCACCAAATCGACGAGATCATCCTTGCGAGAGAGTGGATCATAGTTGTACGTGCTGTTCATGATGATGGATGAAGTGTATCTTCACGAAAATGAGTTGGATCGATCATTGAATGTTTTCTGTCTCCACTTACTCGAGGATGTGATCATCAAATTTTTCGGGGGCTTCAAGCAATCGTTGGAGGAGATGAGATGATGCATGATGTTGATAGGGCAGAAATCTGGGTGCTGCTTCGAGTCTGAATATTTGATGAAAGAAACGTCTGTGAAGTCGCCACCGATCGCTGTAGGGCATGAAGGCGGAATTAAACCCAATCCCACACCTGAGAAAGTGGGTTGAGAATCAACCACCTGTCAAAAAAATCTCGACGAACTCACAAATGAGCAACCATGGAGTATGGCTTGTCTGAATAATTCCTGGACAGATACAGAATTGCGAAGCATCCGAGCGCCAACTTGGTGCCTATAGTCACCCAGGTATACATTGGGTAGGTAGTGGCAACAACAAAGAACATGAAGATACCTCCATTTTTTAAACTGGGAAAACGGAAAGACAAGGCACAGCTGTCGAAGTTATTGCTGGTGATGCATGTGATATCGGAGCTCCCTGTCATGATTTAGGGGTTTCCTCAATTTCATTGTCGTGTCGCCGTGTCAGTAGTGTTGCGTCGTGTAGCAGAGAACGACACCCTCAGGGTCGCCAGAGGAGCTTCATGGAGCCGTTGCAAAGTGTAGCTAGGCCACAGCAGGCTCAGAGCAGCCGTGGCGGGCCATGTGAGCTGTATAAGGCCTGCGAAATCATGTGTGTGAAACGACTTCAAATACGTGAGACTCTGAGAGAAGAACGGCTCGCTGAGAAGCGAGGGCTACGAGTGGAGTATCAGGGGAGAAAAGGAAAATAAAAATAAGAATATGTGGCGATTCATGTTGGCTTGATAGGTTATCCAAAGATTGGTGATAAAGAAGTACTCGGCGTTTTCTTTGGCATCGAGCTTGTCAACGACCAGATCCGGATTTTCTTATTGTCGCATTCCTACAGCTTGATATTAACAGCCTGATGGTTTTGCGAGAAACGGCTCCCGGGTATGATGCACTCCCTGCGGGACACATAGCTGCTCATCCAACCTATGGGTTTTTGGTAACTTGGTGTCGATCTTTCGACGGCGACCCCGTGCCTGTGGACGTCACGGAGGCAGTATTAGTGTCATTGAAAACCTCGTCGCGCTGATCCTCTGCCCGTACCTTGGCTCGCAGTCTTGACAGGTAGGTATGTCGATGAAATACCCCCCGTCTTTGCGTGGTGCAGCCCGTGCGTGCGTGCCAGAGGTTCCAAGTCACGAGAATCTTACTAGTGTGTGCAGCCGAGATTACCAATGCAAGGAGTGAAGGCGCCTGCTGCGTTCGAGATGCGGTCAGCGACGAAATGATGTCGGATTCGATGAGAACGCTCCCGGTCTTTGGTTTCCTAGCTCTGAAGACGATCCATCTCATCTCACCCGCAGAGAACTCAAACAAACCAGAATATACCGCTCTTGATGATCAATTCTTGCGAGATTGACCGATATCGGCGGTAGCGCTCAATTGAGCTCTTTGAAACCGATGCTATTCTTGGTGATGGTCACGTCAGGACTCGGACCGCACTATACAAGCGAGAATACTTTAAAGGGTGCACACACGGATTCGCCGTCCGTGGTGAAAGGCCAAAATGGGTAAAGAGGGAGGCGAACTGTCGAGCTTTTCTTGGAAACAAAGTAACCGAGCTTACTCCGCCGTTTCTCTTCCATGCCGACCCGATACAATGTACCGAAATTCAACTACGACGGATCTCAGTTGTTTTCCTGTTGAGCTACACCAACACATTGTTACACATTCTCTGTTTCATGATCTCCTTGCGCTCCGTAAGGCAATATGAAAAAATTACGTTTATCAGGACTTTCCAATTGACCTACTTGTTGGCAGACATCCAAATACTTTCTTGCGCTCACTCATGACCCACGTCTGCGGGTCGCCGTGTACTTTCGCATGCGTCAAACTATCCTCTCAGTTGCTCTGAAAGCGAATTCGCAGCGTTGATGCACTGGCAAGCTGAACGTTTCCTCGTGAGAGCGTGCAAATTCGAAAAACTGTTTCAAACATTCAGGGAGCATGCTCAACACTGCATCGTGCCCAGCGGACAGACTAACATATGCCCTTTGGTGGCCCTCTCTTTCTTATCTGAGCGTTTTCTGCTCTCTGTGGATGATACGGCGGTAGTGTACGTGTGGGAGATGAAGAAGCTCGCATTGTCTGCGGAGGATCCGATTTTTCCTTGTGCGCGGCTGACGCTTGTCGGATGGACCTTCCTCACTTATGGCATGTCCAGCGATCATTCGACTCTCTATGTCATGCTCTCCAAGGGCTAGGTACGTCGTCGTGACCTGTCGCACTGTTGACTCATGGCTGATATAGAGCCAGAATACACATTTCCTCTCTCGCCCTTCCCGTGAGCGAATCAGACATGGATGAGCCCAGGTTGTTCTTCCGTGATATTGCGTATTTCGACACGCATTTCGATCTAGTCCATGGCATCGATGCGGATGTATGTCTTGTTATGCTACAAGTTTCTAGCACTGTCATCCAGGTAGTGGACTGGCGGACAGGCAATCGATCCAACATCACTCTCCTTCACGAAACCAACGACACATCCGTG